>JBBYHO010000022.1:6509448-6519609 GCA_038382025.1 Adansonia gregorii | reverse complement strand
CCTCCTCCGTATTACTACAAGTCTCCACCACCTCCTTCACCATCACCACCACCTCCATACTACTATAAGTCTCCACCACCTCCATCCCCATCCCCACCTCCTCCATATTACTACAAGTCTTCACCACCACCACCAAAACATGAAGAAAAGCCCCCATACTACTACAAGTCTCCTCCACCTCCATCCCCATCCCCACCTCCTCCATACTACTACAAGTCTCCACCACCGCCAAAACACGTGGAGAAGCCCCCATACTACTACAAGTCTCCTCCACCTCCATCTCCATCACTGCCTCCTCCATACTACTATAAGTCTCCACCACCACCAAAACACGTGGAGAAGCCCCCATACTACTACAAGTCTCCTCCACCTCCATCTCCATCACCACCTCCTCCATACTACTACAAGTCTCCTCCACCACCAAAACATGAAGAAAAGCCCCCATACTACTACAAGTCTCCACCACCTCCATCACCTTCACCACCACCTCCTTACTACTACAAATCCCCACCACCTCCAGTAAAGTATCCTCCACCACCATATTATTACAAGTCTCCCCCACCACCTTCCCCTTCACCACCCCCACCATACTACTATAAGTCTCCACCACCACCTTCACCATCTCCCCCGCCACCTTACTACTATAAATCTCCACCACCTCCTCCACATTACGTCTCACCACCATACTACTACAAGTCTCCACCTCCACCAGCTAAGTCCCCTCCTTACTACTACTATTCTCCACCACCACCTACTCCTTATTACCCTCACCCCCATCCCCACCCCCACCCCCATCCACTCATAGTCAAGGTGGTCGGTAAAGTTTATTGCTACAGGTGCTATGACTGGAGCTATCCAGTGAAGTCACACGACAAGAAACATCTCAAAGGTACAACTCAAACTTAAATATATTGTTAATTTTTCTATTTGACATTTACATTTAACTATTTTTGGAACATTATCATGTGCTCTAGAAGTTCAGATAAGATGTCCTGAATATTTTAATTTAATTTAACGTAAATGTAATAATTAAAAGGAATCGGAATAATCTTGGGGAAATAAAAGTAATTTAAAAATCGCTAGGTTAAACATAAACAAAGGTTGTCTTAGTTTCTTATATGTTTGCATCCAAATTAAGTAATTAATTTTTGTCTGTATAATATTTTATATGGCTTAGTTGATAAAATATACTACATATCATTTGGGCTAGATCAAATAATTAAGGAGTGGCCAGGCTGTAATCATTAAAAAGGGAAACATTAGATTTAGAAATTTGTATAAACATATTACGTATCGAGTTTTTTATATTAATTTAGATATTAAAATTTTAAATACAAATATAATATATATTAAATATATTATATTTATTATGTTAATCGTATTTAAATATATCATATTATATTTATTACATTTATTTATATTAATTAAACCTATTGTATTTTTGAATCTTATTTATATAGTTTTCCATTATAAAGACTGCATTATTTACAATCACAAAAGTCATGAACACGAAGTCATGTCTTTTATAAAAAAATTATAATTAATTTAATTCATGGAAAGACAAAATTAGTTGTCAAAGTAGGTGATGACTAGATGTAAAGCATATATTTTGGTTGACTTTTCTGGCAGCAATTAGTAAATTTTTCAATTTATTGGACATAGGTGCTGTTGTGGAAGTGACTTGCAAGGTTGGTGAAAAGGAAATCACTGCCTATGGAAAAACCAAGATCAATGGCAAGTTCAGCATCACAGTTGAAGGATTTGACTATACCAAATATGGCGCTGAAGCATGCGAGGCCAAGCTCCATGCCCCACCCAAGGGCTCACCTTGCAACATTGCCACTAGCCTTCACGGGGGTAACAGGGGTGCTGAGCTCAAGGTGAAGTCAAAGGACAAGTATGAAGTTGTGCTTAAGGCTAAACCATTTGCTTATGCTCCAAAGACTCCTTACAAGGAGTGTGAAAAGCCAAAGCCAAAGCCAAAGCCTAAGCCTCCAACTCCTTACTATTACACCTCTCCACCACCACCATCTCACCCATACAAGCCACCACCTTATTATTACAAGTCACCGCCTCCACCATCACCAACTTACATTTATAAATCACCACCACCTCCATCTCATCCCTCCAAGCCACCAGTGTACTACTATAAATCTCCACCTCCACCAACTCCCACTTATGTTTACAAGTCACCACCACCTCCAACTCACCCTTACAAGCCACCACCATACTATTATAAGTCACCACCTCCACCATCGCCTACTTATGTTTACAAGTCACCGCCACCTCCAGCGTACTACTACAAGTCACCTCCACCTCCAGCATACTACTACAAGTCACCACCTCCTCCGGCATACTACTACAAGTCCCCACCACCACCAACTCCTACCTATGTTTACAAGTCACCACCACCTCCACCATACTACTACAAATCCCCGCCACCGCCAGCCCACTCTCCTCCACCACCATATTACTACAAGTCCCCACCACCGCCAAAACATGTAGAGAAGCCCCCGTATTACTACAAGTCTCCACCACCACCATCATCATCTCCTCCTCCACCTTACTACTATAAATCGCCTCCACCTCCTTCACCTTCTCCTCCACCCCCATACTATTATAAGTCTCCACCACCACCAGTCCATTCCCCACCACCACCATACTACTACAAATCACCACCACCTCCAGTAAAGGCTCCAGCACCAACTTACCACTACAATTCCCCTCCTCCACCATCACCATCTCCTCCTCCTCCCTACTACTACAAATCTCCACCACCTCCATCCCCATCACCACCACCCCCGTATTATTACAAATCCCCTCCTCCCCCATCGCCATCTCCTCCTCCACCATACTATTACAAGTCCCCACCACCACCAGTCCACTCTCCACCACCACCTTACTACTATAAATCCCCACCACCACCTTCTCCTTCACCACCTCCACCATACTACTACAAGTCCCCACCACCACCGAAACACGAAGAGAAGCCCCCATACTACTACAAATCTCCTCCTCCACCATCACCATCTCCTCCTCCACCCTACTACTACAAATCACCTCCACCTCCTTCACCCTCTCCTCCACCCCCATACTATTACAAGTCTCCACCACCACCAGCTCATTCCCCTCCACCACCATACTACTACAAATCACCACCACCTCCAGTAAAGGTTCCAGCACCCACTTACCACTACAACTCCCCTCCTCCACCATCACCGTCTCCTCCTCCTCCTTACTACTACAAATCTCCACCACCTCCATCTCCATCACCGCCACCTCCTTACTATTACAAGTCCCCTCCTCCTCCATCGCCATCTCCTCCTCCACCATATTATTACAAGTCCCCACCACCACCAGTCCACTCTCCACCACCATACTACTACAAATCCCCACCACCACCATCTCCTTCACCACCCCCACCATACTATTACAAATCCCCACCACCACCAGTTCACTCTCCACCACCACCATACTATTACAAGTCTCCACCACCACCCGCACATTCCCCTCCACCACCATACTACTACAAATCACCACCACCTCCAGTAAAGGCTCCAACACCTACCTACCATTACAACTCTCCTCCCCCACCATCACCATCTCCTCCTCCTCCCTACTACTACAAATCTCCCCCACCACTAGTCCACTCTCCACCACCACCATACTACTACAAGTCCCCACCTCCACCTTCCCCATCACCTCCACCTCCTTACTACTACAAATCCCCACCTCCTCCATCACCGTCACCCCCTCCCCCATATTACTATCACTCACCTCCTCCACCAGTAAAGTCACCTCCACCTCCGGTCTACATTTATGCTTCTCCTCCGCCACCAACTCAATACTAGACTCAAAAACATCAACCACAAAATCACAAAGTTCATGTAAGTAATATTTTAATCAAACTTGCAATTCATTACAAATTATCATCTCACAGTTAATTTCATATTCTAATGCAATTGTCTATATTATAATTTCAGGTTCTAGTTTCTCCAAAAGAATAAAGAAAGGTACCAAGAAGGGTGAATTTGGACATCAAGGTATTTCCTTTTCAAGTCCGTTGAATAAGGGTCTAAACATTGCATTTGAGAGCTACAATTTTGGTAATCTAGGCCTGCAGATAACTACCACTTCTTTGGTTGCCATGTTACATGTGCTCTTCATTTGTTATAGTGGCATCGGAAGAAAGCAAGAGTGATTTTTAATTATTGGTTTTCACCTTAATTTATTTGTGTATAGAAATGTGGACTGTGCGTGATTAAGCTTCTCTATTTATCGTGGGCATGTATTTGCAATTTCGTGGATCTTTGTTGTACTTAGTGCACTGAGATTGTTAACAATAAAGGAATATATTTCTGTCCCAATGTCAATGCTTTGTAACAGCAGCTTTTTCTCTAATCATTTGGACCAAATCTAGCTGTCTCTAGTAGAGTTGGTCCCTTCACCAAATAATACTGAACTTGAGATAAAAAATTAAAATAAATTATAAAAATAATATAAACATTACATAAATATATTAATATTTTAAAATTTATAATATAAATTATTAATTTATTAAAATTGATATAAATATAAAATATTTAAATAAAATTATAATGTAATAAACTATATGAATATAATATGAATACATAAAATATTTTCTCTTACAGATTCAATTGTAGATGAAGATGTTTTGATTCAAATGGATCATTAACCAATTAAAATTTCAGTACTGCATATATCTTTTTCAAGCAACGGGAATTCTAAAGGCAGTGCTTAATAGCTAAGAACAAAGGCATCCATATCTACTAATTTGAACATAGGAGCACTAGGCTGGTTGAATATTCCTCAATTTTGAAAAATAAAATCAAATCGAGAATTTCTCAATTTAATTCTCAATCTTAGCAAAAAGATTTTTTTAAAAAATGGATTAGTGTACTAAATCTTTAAAAAACTATTAAAGAAAAGCAATTGATTAATTAATTAGTAAAGCATTCCTTTGAAGTTTCAACCTCCTAGGGTTAGGGTGGGGTATCGGATAAGATGTCATTCATTATAATAATAAAAATAATAATAATTGCTTACCTTATAATAATATTTGATGTATGTAGTAAAGTTTTATTGCTTTAACCACGTAAAGAATGAGCAAGATATTAGCAATTTGTTGGGGGGTGTTGGTGCAATGCACCTTCTAGAAGAAGCTTCTCCTCTGTTTAATTGATTTACGTACGATTTTAATTAAATCTATTCAAAATTAAATCACATTATAATTTAAAATTTTTATATTTTTATATTAATTTAATTTAATTTAATTCAAATATAATAAATTAAAAAAATTTTAATTATTTTAAAAATATATTTAAATATTAAAAAATATTCTTATATTAATATTTTTTATTTATAGGTGGTAATTTAAATCATTTCTTGATTAATTCAATACAAAAAAATTGGTCAAATTGAGGCAGGTGAACCAGCTAGCTGTAGCAGCTGGGAAGTCATTGTCAACATCATCATCATCATCATCGGCTATTCTTCTCAATGATCTTGTCGTGTAATTATGCTGATGACAAGTCAAAAGTTGAGAGACAAAGAAATTAAGACAGAAAGTGCTCCCCACATGGGAAATAATTTTTTTTTCCACTCTTTTGGCACCTTCTTTCGCATATAATTCCTTTGGCTTTGTTGGAGAGGGTCCAACTAGTTTTTCCTACAAGAAGGCAAATGGCTTAGCCTCCTTTATAATTCTCACCCCATGTGTTGTTTTTTTTTTATTTGTTAATAAGATCACCAATATCTACATCTAATCTTCTCTTAGAATATTTTAACAGTGTATTTCTTTTAATTTGATGTATATATTTTATTTTTAAAAATAATTTTATAAATATAATTGAGTTGATAAAAAATTTTGAATAGATATTTTTATGGATCGGATTAAGCTGAATGTGTGCCGGCCACCTGCTCATGCTTGGTCTAACCTAAAATTTAAGCTTCAAATTCTATCCAAGTTCGTCCAAATTTGTAAATGAAAAATTCTAGCCTATTTATACCTGCTCATGTTTTTCAAAAAAAATTAAATAAGAATGTTATTTTTTATTTAATCTTTAATAATTTTATCAGTTTTTATTAAGTTCTAAAGCACAGGTAACTTGACATAATTTTTAATGTTTACATCATAATATTATATATTTATTATTTATATGATATAAAATTATATAATATATATAAATATAAATATAATATATTATATAATTGAAAAATGTTTGAGCTCACGTCTTGAACATTGAAGTTAAAGCTTAGCTCATTTTTTAAATAAGCTTTACTCTTTTGCTTAAGTTCTTTTTTTGGGCCTAATATTTTTATCAAAACCCTCTTAAATATTATATGAGCCTTCGAGCCTTGGTTGGTAGCCTAGCCCTCGAAAGGTTTAGTCTTAAATTAATATTTAAATCATAATTCAGCCCGATCCATTCAAATTATCTAAATTTACTATTTATAATTAATAAAAAATTTTTAAATATTTTTATATTAATATTTATATATTTTATAATTAAAAAATTTTAATTATTAAATATTATTTCGGATCAGACAAATTTGAATTGACAAAAAAAATCAAATCCAAAACATAAATCGAGTAAACCAAATTTATTAAATCAAACAAATAACTTAATCGTAAACAAATATACTTACAACATACACCAAATTATGGATAATAATTTTGTAGGACAACCTGATATATACATATATATATATAAAAGAGGGGAAAGGGCACGACATAGTGGGATCACTTCAGCATTCGGAACAGTATTATCTGCTGTTGAAATTTTCCGCATCTCATATAAACATAAATCAAGCCAATTTTTTTTTAGAAACTAAAAAAAAATCTAACTTTTTTTAGCTAATAATCAAATAAAGTGAACATTTCTTTTGATTGACAATCATTAAATAGACATGGCTTTCTTTTCCTTTTTTCTTTTAAGTCAAATTAATACGCAAAAGATGATGTTACATTTGAGGATTTTCCCTCGATGTTATGATGTATTACATAGCACAATATATATATAATAAAACTATTTTATTTAAATTTAATTATAAAAATATATAAATATTAATATAAAAATAATATTTTAAATAAATCTAAATTAATTTTAATAAATAATTTTTTTATTTCAATCTAATCCGATCATGAAGGTATCTACAGCACAAAGCCATTTGAAAGGGGAAGATTTTATGTAGCGTCAAGCACTTGCAAGTAGTTCATTTCGTCCCTATTGTTATTTCAATTTTTTAACTTGGCTGGAGAAGTGGGCCTTGCTTTTACTGGCAGTGATGAAGATGTTGTCTTAAAAACAGTATGATTATGTGGTGTATATCATTTTGATCTGACTCCACTTACAGGGAAAAGGCTTTGTTTGTTGTTGTTCCATGGATTTGAATTAGAATTGTTTTCGATCATATTGTATTTAATATAATTATGAAATAGTAAATATTTCGAAAATAATTGAAACTATAAAATTATAGCCATATCATCTCGTTTCTGCCTTAAATCCGTGGTTGGTTGCTTGCTGTTGTGTGTTTCAAGCTGCACATTTGACTTTCCTCAATCAGAATGCCTCTTCTATTTGTTGTTGTGGAAGTTTTGGCTTTTTTTATCTATGTTAGTAGGATTTTTTTTAAAATATTCGTATTTTATATTTATATTTAGTATATATTTGAATATGGATAAGAAATATAATCATTCGAAATCACTAGAAAACTTTAAAAAATTCGAATATAAATGTGTTAAATAATGCATGTATTCGACACTCACTTCAAATTTAGATAACATAATTTATAAAGCCAAGATAATGAAAAGAGATAAGAGATAAACAAGTGCAATGTGCACAAAACTAGACCAAGATAAATGGCTGATGCATTCGGGGGATCTATAATTGTTTAAGTGCAACCTAAATATATTCTTCGTTCAGCTCTATTTACTGACCAGAAATCGGCTACGAAAGATTTAAATCTGAAAGTTACAAAACTTAAAAGCATTTCTGGGTTATTACAATTTGAAAATGGGATGTATTTATATTTTGAGTTCTTTTCCTAATCAATTTATTCATCTGTTTGACTAATTTTATGAATAATTCCTTGTAAAAGTTTGGTTCTATGACTTTATGCTGCAGTCACGATAATGAAAGCCTATTTATTATTCGGGCTTTCTATTTTCTTTCAAGTATATGCATCCAATACTTATCTAGCATATATTCGAATATGAATACGGATTATGACCTTTTAAATCTAGGAAAAAAATATAAAAGTTGAATATATTGGTGTTAGACACGTGACACTCATCTCGAATTTAGATAATATGGATGAAGTGGTACTACTTATTTTCTACGTTTCATTCGAATTTATATTGTTCATATCAGTTTTTGATGAAACTGAGTGCCAGTGTATGCATGAATTCTTGTTGTCTCCCGACTCTGACATATTCTGATATATAAATCTTGTTTGTTAGTGAGCTAAATATCCTTCTGGATGTTGATTTACTCATGGTGAAATCTTCCTGAAGAAAGTCCCATGAATAAAATTGGGGGTTTATCAATCTTCTCAACAGTGAGTTTCTTGCAGATGCTGGCAAAGATGTTGTTTCTCAGGAGATGCTACAAAGTGCAGCCCTGGCAGCCACATATATATTGCGGTCATGTATGCATTTTCTGTTATGTTACATTTAGTGCGATTGCAGATGTAAATGGTATTATCGCAATTATTTGCGTTAAAATATTGGTAATGAATATTGAACTGAAACTGCAAATAAAGATCATGAAATTGTGTTGCAACTGTTATTTTAATTCCCGGCCCATAAAGCCGGCAAGGCCATGACGGAGGAAGAGGAAAGGTAGATTCTTGATGTAAGGGAGGAGACTGCTTGTGAGGGCCCCTTACTTTCATCTTGAGCAAGCTTTTAAGCTTCTTCCGTTACATCGCAGAAGTATGACATTTTATTCGAGAAGAATGCCAAGAGTGGGAGCTTCTACCTTCTGTCAAAGATTCATGGTGCAAAGGAGTACTAAGAGGCCGGCTATGGAAGCAAAATGGAGGATTATGTTGCTTGAACTCGAATATGGGTGTCGGATAAAAATACATATTTGACACAGATATATTAAATTTTTTTAAAGTTTTTTTCATATATTTGAAGAGTCTTTGAAAAGTTATATCCATACTCATATCTAAATATACGTCAGATATAAGTGTCAAACTCGAATACTTTAAAAAAAATAAAGAATCGGAGCAACATATGGAGAAGGCACTCATAGCACATACAAATGCCTTGCATGATGAAATGATCTCAAGGATTTAAATATTATATATCAACTCTTCTGCTTGGCCACATGCCTGGATTCAACTTCAAATATTAGCTCAAAATTTGTTTGAATGGTTGCAAATAACAACTTAAGCTTTCTCAAACCATATATTCCGGCAATTTATCACCATCAACTGTTTGCAAGTGTTTTACTCATGGTTTGTTCAAGGGTTAAGCCGATTTGATTCGTAAAACTCAAAAATTTTATTTTACTACTTGAAAATATTTAAAAAATTTTATAATTAAATTTTAAAAAATATTTTTTATTAATTAAATAATAATGCAAACCGTTTTGGATTGAAAATAATGTACTCAAACGTGATCCAATTTGAATCAAATCGAATGAATAATATTCCAACCTTGAATAAGTGAACAAGTTTCGTTAGTTTTAATATAAAGTAGAGTAGTTGAAACTTGAGATACTAATAGGAATGGAGAGTTAATTTAGCTTAGTTTGATTTTAACTTTTTCTTCTATAATTTTCAAGTAATAAAGAGACCATCATGATGATCCTACATGCGATGATCTTATTGTATTAAGCTCTGTCCAAATAAGGAATTAAATTGCTATACTATTCTTAGTAAAAATAAGAAAAAGTAAGGGAAAAAAAAGGAAAGAGAGAAGGGAAAGGGTTTTTTTTTTTTTTTGCATATTATGTATAAACGATTGAAATAAAAAAAATAAAGAAATTATAAAAAAAATTTTGAATTTAATTGAATGAATGTATTTCACTTATTTTTAAGAATGTATTTGTACTTGAATAAGCAAGACATTTACGCTTCGTGAGCTATCAAGATTGTGCTCAGTCTTTGTCGAGTTGAGCTTAAGTAACT
>JBBYHO010000022.1:6432758-6445809 GCA_038382025.1 Adansonia gregorii | reverse complement strand
AAGTCTATCTGATTTAATTTTCTGTTTGATTTTGAAACATGGACCTTTACTAAAAGATCAGCTTTTGAAGGAATTTTCTATTACCATCAACTACGGTCTTGTTTAGCATTACTGTTAATACAGTGTTTGAGGTTAAAAAATTATGTTTTACCAAGAACTAATGGTAGACAGGTATAAAATTTTGATTTTTTAAGTTTAAAACTATAATTTAGTAACCTAAATCAAAAGGATAAGAAAATAACGCTTTTATGTTTTAAAAATTAGTTTTTTTGATAAAATAATTTTATTTTCTTCGTATCTCTAAACTTTTATTATTTTAGACGTATTTTTTATTAAATACAAGTTTAACTCCTCGCATCATTTCGTTATAATAATTTTAAATACTTAAAAATTCTTAAATTACATTTTTTTACCACTTTTTTAAATGCACTTTTTTAACACAAGTCTTTTTAACCCAAATTTTTTTCTACCACTAATACTAAATTAAGCCTTAATAATTTTGTATTGAGCAATATATAAACATATAATATAATAAAAATATATAAAAATAATTAAAATAATATATTTTTGAATTAAATTTAAATTCGAATATGAATATCATTTAGATAATATATAAAAATTATTTCGAATAAATGAAATAGATTCGTATTAAAATGTTTAAAAAAAATTACATTCACTTAATTTGCTGCCATCCAATTAAAGTAAAATCTTTGAATCTTGAAGACTGATGATATTAAAATTATTAACGAATATTTGAATTTAAATAAAATTTTATATAATTTATATAATAATTTAAATAAAATTCACTCAAATAAAGCAAGTTTACACCTGATGTATCAAATCTAGATGAATTATCCAACCATGGACGGATCTGTAATTACAAGTCTTTTCCTTTAAATACTTACTTTCTAGCTCAAAGCCGATTCTCACTTTTCGTTTTCAAAAACGTCTATTTCTTCGTTCTCGCTTTGTACCTCGGTGACCCCTTTCTCTTCGGTTTCATCTGGGGGTCGCCCAAAATCACAAAAAAAAATAAAAAAAAGGAAAAAAAGGAGAAAAACCCAAAATTCTTATTCAATTTCTAAGTTATTAATCAAATCTAATCGCAGAAAAGAGGGGTTGATTTTAAATATTTTTCATATATTTTTTCAACCATGTCGGAAATGGCGAACACGGATCCCGAAGGGGTAGACGCCGTACGGATGACGTGGAACGTTTGGCCACGGACGAAAGTGGAAGCCAGCAAGTGCGTGATCCCGTTGGCGGCGTCGATCGCTCCGATCCGTACGCACCCGGACATCCCGACGCTGCCTTACGCTCCTCTGCGGTGCAAGACCTGTTCTGCGGCCCTCAATGCCTTCGCGCGGGTAGACTTTACCGCCAAGATCTGGATCTGCCCTTTCTGTTACCAGCGCAACCATTTTCCGCCTCACTATGCCATGATCTCCGAAACGAACCTCCCTTGCGAACTCTACCCGCAGTACACCACCGTGCAATACACGCTTCAGCCGAATCCTGATCCGAACCATCCGTCTAATGCTCCTCAATTGCCCCCGGTGTTTGTGTTCGTGTTAGACACTTGCATGATTGAGGAAGAGCTTGGGTTTGCTAAATCGGCGTTGAAGCAGGCGATTGGGTTGTTGCCAGAACACGCGCTTGTTGGGTTTGTTTCATTTGGGACTCAGGCGCATGTCCATGAATTGGGTTTCTCGGATATGTCGAAGGTCTATGTTTTCAGGGGTAGTAAGGAGATTCCCAAGGAGCAGGTGTTGCAGCAGTTGGGCCTCGGTGCTGCTGGGCGGCGGCCAACCACCGGGTATCCTAAAGGCTTACAAAATGGGTACACAAATACTGGCATTAACAGGTTTTTATTGCCTGCTTCTGACTGCGAATTCACTCTCAATTCGGTGCGTTTCGCTTAATTTGTCACGGGAAATCATCTTTTAATTTGTAGAATTATTTTATTAAGTGCTTTGTTGATTTTAATGTAGTTGTTGGATGAGTTACAAACGGATCAATGGCCTGTACAAGCGGGGCATAGGGCGTCAAGGTGCACCGGAGTGGCCTTGAGTGTTGCGGCAGGATTGCTGGGAGCCTGCTTGCCTGGTACCGGTGCTAGGATTATTGCTTTGGTGGGTGGTCCATGTACTGAAGGCCCAGGCACGGTAATGATTAAATTCTTTGTTTAGCTTCTGAATTCTTACGTACGTATTGCACAATTAAATGATACAAATCCAATTTATACAGCTGATAGTAAAGCGTTTATCATTTGTTTTCTCATGAGTTGTACGAAGTTTATGAATGTTACATATCAATAATATGTCATGGTTGAGCTGGATGTGGGTTGTTTTGATTTGCAAGTAGTATTAACTTTATTTTTGCTGCTATCCTGAAAGTTATAATCAGTGATACATCACTGATATTTCGGTGCATTTTACTTTTATCAGTGGTTGCAATTTATTTTCTAAATAATGTAAAAGATTCTGTCCCATGATTCTTTGGGGATGGAATTTGATAAAAATTGCAGGCATCCAAACAGAAGCAAAATGGCTTAATAGTTAAGCACAACAATGGGTGCCCACCTTAATACGAAAGACGGGCGTGTTTAAAACACTGTTTTTTTAATAGCATTTAATGCTGGTGCGTTCACTTGTGCAATTGGTTAAAAAATGATTCTATTTCATAAAAATTGTTCCTGTTAAGAACCTTCATTCTGTTTCCAAAATTATTGGCATAATTTTATGTTACCTTTATATTTTCATATAGTTTATTGCCTTAATATGTACCATTTCTTTGTGCGAGATGGGTGTCATTCTTAAATACCTTGCAGTTGAAGGATGACTCATAAAAAGCAATTGTTTAATTCAAAAAAATGGAGATTAGGCAAATGATCTTAATTTGAGGATTGCTTCTTGCTTAATTTGTATTGACATTCTTGGTTGTAATCAAGATAATACTGATTTATATGATTTTTGCAGATTGTATCAAAAGACTTGTCAGAACCTGTACGTTCCCATAAAGATCTTGATAAGGATGCTGCACCATATTTTAAGAAAGCAGTCAAATTTTATGATAGTCTTGCAAAACAGTTAGTCAGCCAGGGTCATGTACTTGACCTTTTTGCATCTGCCCTTGATCAGGTGTGTCTTGGCCACCTTTTAGGTTCTCTAATTATATTTTAGCTCTTTTTTGTTCATAAATCTGTCTGTTTTAATGTTCTGTCCAAATTAGTTCACTTTTTTAATAAGGATGGACTCACATGACAAAGTTTTCGGTTCTTTTCTGCCTTTTAAATGGTCCCGTGGATTGAATTAAAGCTTTGTGGAACCTGCTGAAGCAGATAAAATATAAGGACCCTACTTTTATTTGGAATCTTGAACAAGCCAATATGCGAACTGTACATAAATATGTAATGGGTTTTTCTATGTTCTCAGGTTGGGGTTGCTGAAATGAAAGTTGCAGTTGAAAGAACAGGTGGCCTTGTTGTTCTAGCAGAAAGCTTCGGTCATTCTGTATTCAAAGACTCTTTCAAGCGTGTGTTTGAGAATGGAGAACAGTCTCTTGGCCTATGTTTTAAGTTAGTTTTTCCTACCAGACCATTTCTTTTTCTATTTTTTTTGTTTACTTTTTCTCTTCTCTTTTCCTTGCTTGTTGGTAAATAACTACATAGTTGCATTCTTAATTGCTCAATTTACATTTTTGTTCCAGTTCCAGTTGACCTTATGTTATTTTTTTGAGTTGTACATTTGCCAATCACCCAGTGTGCCTTTAACTTAGTTGTGTTATCATTGAGCACTAGGTGATGCTGCCGTGAAAATTTTAAACTTTTAATGTAGGTCTTTCCTAAATGTTGCAAAGTGGAGTGCTTGCATTACTGACAGTAATGTGGGTATTACCTTGCTGCAGTGGGAAGTGTCATTTCTGATTTCAAATTTAATGCTGATTGCCATAAATGAACTCTTTCCATCACATGCTGATTGCCATAATGTATTTTCATGTATCATCTTTAACTTATGATTGGCTGTGGCATGGTTTTGGGGCACCCACCCAGAAATATAAACTATTTTAGCTGAAGTATACATTTCAAACTCATTATATGCTATTTTTTTTTCTTCTAGTGGTGTGCTTGAGATCAACTGTTCTAAAGACATCAAAATTCAGGGGGTTATCGGACCTTGCACATCTTTGGAGAAGGTTGGGCAATTCAAAATTTTGGTTACATCTCTCACTATCTTGACACAAGCACACAATCTAAACTGTAGACTCTATTTACTTGTATTTATAGGGATTTACACTGATAACTATGGGTGTTGCAGAAAGGACCTAATGTTGCTGACACAGTTATTGGGGAGGGGAACACTACAGCATGGAAAATGTGTGGCCTTAACAAGAGTACTTGCTTGACGGTTTTATTTGATGTTTCATCAACTGAGCGATCAAGTGCTTCTGGAGCTGCAAATCCACAGCTCTATTTGCAGTTTCTTACAAGGTTTGCTCCAATCCTGCATGAACTATCAAAGATTTAAAAGGGTCTTCTTTATTTACCTTAAAAATAGATATGTATTTGTTTTTCACTTTGGTCTTTTAGTAATTTGATTGTGATATTGTTTATCTAATTGCAGTTATCAAGACCCTGAAGGTAAAACAATGCTTCGAGTTACGACTGTGACTAGACGATGGGCAGACAGTGCTGTGGCTTCAGAGGTTAGTTTAGATTTTGGTTGTTTATATTGTCTAAATAAACCTAAATGTATGTTTTTCATTCTGCCATTTTGTCCCATTTTATGTTTGTTAATTTGTCCCCTTTGGTCATATTTAAGAGGCTTTTTTTTTGGGGGGGGGGGGATGGTTTGATTTGTGTTTTTGTCTGGATAATGTAATGATTGATTTTTTTTTTTGGAATTAATTTATGCTAACAGCAAATAAGATCTCCTTTCTAGGAATTAGTACAAGGTTTTGATCAAGAGACTGCAGCTGTTGTAATGGCAAGAATAGCTTCCCTGAAAATGGAGATAGAGGTAATTTAGAAAGTCTTTTATTCAACTGTCTACCATTTGTTCTATTTCTTGTTTGGATGTATTTACTGTCAACCCATGTTTTATTTAGCTGATACCAGCTGGTTATTTCATTATGGTATTGTTTATTGAATAATTTCCAACTCTTATTTTGTATTCATGATATAGGATAAGAACTTTCTATCTTAACCCTTTGCTATAATGTATAGTTGTTCTCTCTCCTTTGTGATAATTTTTATCTTTTATTTTTTGGCTCCTTGCCAATATAATAACATTTATATCTGTTGCTTATAATCATTTCTTTATTAATTAATTAATCCTTTGCATGATTGTGGCTTGTTGTTTCATTTAGGAGGGGTTTGATGCTACACGGTGGCTAGACCGGAATCTCATTCGACTTTGTTCCAAATTTGGCGACTACCGGAAGGATGATCCATCATCTTTTACATTAAACTCTTGTTTTTCTTTGTTTCCTCAGTTTATGTTTAATCTGAGGCGGTCACAATTTGTCCAGGTAACTGTTTATTTTTCCTAATTGGCTGCTTTTTTTATAATATTTACCTGACCTATGTACATGAACAGTTTCCCCCCCTGCTGTGACAGGTTTTTAACAACAGTCCAGATGAAACTGCCTATTTTCGCATGGTATTAAACAGGGAAAATATTACGAATGCTGCTGTTATGATTCAACCATCATTAATATCATATTCATTCAACTCGCTGCCCCAACCAGCATTATTGGATGTGGCCTCCATTTCAGCTGATCGTATTCTCTTGCTGGATTCATATTTCAGTATTGTCATTTTCCATGGCATGACAATAGCGCAGTGGCGCAACATGGGTTACCAGAACCAGCCTGAACATCAGGTATGCTTATTTTGTTCATACTACCTGAATCTAGAGCATGATGTATATTTATTTAGAATCATTACATTTGAAATGTGCAAAATGACTTTCAATCTACCGAAGCTCTAGTAGTACTGATCCTGAGGAGGCAGAACGAATGTTTTATTATTCTTATTTTCATTTTATTGATTCTCGTTAGAATTTTATCCTTAAAAACTGACAGAAGCAAAGCCTTGATACTATCACGTTGCGGCTCTGAAATTGAAGCCATGAGGTTAATCATAATTATCTGCTACCTCTCTGATTATTGTAATGTAGAATAGTGAAGTTTTACTAAATTGGAGTATGCTTTGTAGGGCAAGCCTGGTGCATAGTTGTGCTTGTTGAAATCCAAATAACTCCTAGCGTCCAGTTTATAGGATCAATGAGGTGCTTCACGCATACTTTAGAATGCCTAATTTTTCTAAAGCTAATTAATTGCCATTTTATGTTTACTCTAAGCTATAGGGAGGGGACGCCAATAAGATAGTTCCACGTTTACCAGGCAATTGGCTTTATTTAATCTGGTTTAACTGGTCTCTTTTTCTTCTAAAAGCCCGAGTACCTAATTAAGAAATTTTGTTGGTCATTTTGTAGTTGCTATTGGCTTTTTCCAACCTCATGTAGTGGTTTATAACCTAGCAGCTGGTTCTGAACTTTAACTTTCTTCTATTTGATGGGATCTTCTTCGTTTCCCACTTATTTTGGAGAGTTAAAATTTGTGTTATAGAGAAACATGGGGGCCTTTTTCCTTGGGTGAGATTTATGGCAGTGGTATGTTTCTTTTTTAATGTCCATTATATGTTGAGCTTAAAATTGCAATATTATGTCAGATTGTTCGGAAATTTACTTCAGTGAAGTTTCTAACGCACTTAAGTTTCACTGTTTACTATCCAATTTTTGTGTTCATAGTCTATGATTCTGTTGTCTAAAGCTTTTTTTCCCATCAAAAGGCATTTGCACAGCTTTTGCAAGCACCCCAGGTTGATGCCCAAATGATTATTCGGGAACGCTTCCCTGTCCCTAGATTGGTTGTATGTGATCAGCATGGATCCCAGGTCAGTATAGTTCAGTAAGACTCTTTTTTTTCTTTTTTAAATATTTCTTCGGAGATAAAAAATATGTTCTTGATATTTTTTTGTGGGGGTGGGGATAAGCGAATGTGTTCTTAATTTACCCTTGTGAACTTCATCATTTATGCTGTCATAAAGTATCACTTCAATCTGAATTATCCTTAAATTTTGCAACAGTCCTTAAAAAAATTGAGTAAATATTTTAAATATGCTCAAATTAAGTAAAACTATTTATTATTGTTAAACCGAGGGTGCAAGTATAGCTAGTTTGCCTTTGCTGCAAACTCTTTGTGCCGAATTCTCTGAAGCTTGATAAACGTCAGTGAAAGTAGCAGTCATAGATTGTTTTATTGTTTTTGCATTTCTGGTTTATAGTACCTTGTGTGGATTTAGCTTTGATAACTTTTTTGATGGCTATGATGTGATCCTGATGGATCCCTGTATACTTCTGTTCATCTGGTTTCATGTCTGTTCTCATTTCCATCAGTCCGATGTTACAGTTGGTTATCAGCATATGGTTATCTTAATATTTCCTTATTCTGTTGCCAGTCTATTTTTTTGTGAATTTGAGCAGGATAGCAATAGATTAGGGACCTTACCAACTTTTTAATTGGGGTTCTTTTTTCTTGGCTGTGTTTTTAAGTTCGTAATATCATGACGCAAAGTTACTCCCACATGTTATCTGATAATGATTTTGAAAAACTCTTGAGCTATCATTGTAGCATGAGAATTGTCAATCGTTTACGATTTAGCAGTATTACGTGCCTACATGTTTTCCTATAAGCTGTTTTCTACAAAACCGGTGATCTATGTTGTGGAGCCCTATTCGTAATGTAACCATTCCTGTCAGCCAAATTTTCATAGGTTGGGTCTGATTTGAACAATGCCGAATCCCTTGAATGAAATCCACAATAAAAGATGGGTGTCATTGGCTTTTCTGATTCAGGTCCATGACCAAGCCAAAGATTCTAATAATCACTGACTCAATAGTCAATACACTTCCTTTCCCCTTTTCTGTAACTTATCATGCAGGCTTAAATTGGTATTTGGTAATTGTAAATCGGTTTTCTTTACCACTACCAAGGGTCATTATTTTTTTGGGTTTTCTTGAACAGGCAAGATTTTTATTGGCAAAGTTGAACCCATCAGCAACATACAACAATGCCACCGACATAGCAGCTGGATCTGACGTAATCTTTACAGATGATGTAAGCTTACAAGTCTTCTTTGAGCATCTTCAGAGATTGGCCGTGCAGTCTTGAGCATAGAAAATTGTTAAAACGTCTCTAGAGGGGTTTTCGGTTTGGTATGGGAAATTCATATTCCTTCAGTGTGAGTTCTGTATCCTGTTACATCCTCTGTTCCAATTGGTTCCTTCTTTTACCTTTCTTTCCATCAATTTTATGAACCCTGTCACGATATTTGAAAAAAATAAGGATGGCACGAATTGTTCTTTGAAGATAGCCAGCGAGGTATTAGCTTCGATGAACAAATAAGCGACGCATGAAAGAGGTCAGTTGTTTTCTTTTTAATTTTTTTTGTCTTTTAGATTTATAGGTAAAAGAAGGTATGATAAGAATGTAAGTTGAATGATCCCTGTTTCAGTAGAGGATTCAATTAGGAAGATGTATTGACTTCTTTTTTTTTGGGGGGGTTTAATCCTTTTTTGTATTTGAATCAAAGTCAGCAGTGGATGTGTTTGTGTGCTGAATTTGAGGTCATGTAGTCATATTTGGGGTTAAAAGGCTCCATAGGTTGAGAAGTTAATGAACATTGCATGGGTCATTTGGCTTTTGTTTTTCTTTGCCTAAGCCAGCCTACAGTTCAAAATTCAAAACCCGAACATGATATGAATATAAAAACGTAATATAAATTATTAAAATTTTAAATTTTATAAAATATAATTATAATACGTAAAAATATACGAAATGATTGCATGAATTGTTGGGATTAAATTCTCTCAAACTGAAGAGAGGACTAATGAACTTGAGATGCTCTTATTAGTTCATCATTTTTTCCCTTTTTTTATAGCTTTCTTATTTAAAATTTATTGTAAATTCAATTTCCCCGTAGCGTTATGCTGCCCAAAAATCCTAAAATTAAAGAAAGTTATCTTCATGTTGCAGTGCAACTTTTCCATATAATGAACAAATTAAGATAAATCAATCATACATTTAGATATATTTAAAAAAAAAAAAAAGAAAGAAAAAACACTTTGAATACACTTTTGTCAGTATATTAAAAAAATAAAGAATTAATTTAAAAAATAGAAGTTACACTCAATCTGCCTGTTTAATTCAGAGCCTTCATTGCATTAAGAAAAAGGTTACTCTAAATATGGTATATATTTAAGGGAGGAATTATGTCATCTAATGAAAATTTTTAAGTTATGGTAATCAATTTATTATCATATTTATGTAACATATTCTTGACTTTATGTTTAAATGATTATGCACGACCGACATACAAAAATGCATGCGTATACATGTTACGTCTTGCTTCACTCAGGTGAGTACTTCTTTTGCGAGTTACAGTTTCGACAATGTAAGAATTCTAGCACCTAAAGTGTGTCTCGTCCCCTTGGCAAACTGGTCATTGCCTTGTAAAAGCCTAAGAGTAAAAAATTAATTTTTGTATTAATATTTATATTTAATCTAAATAAAAATAATTTTTTACTCTTTAAATAATAATTCGGACTAAGAAGTCTAGTGAAGTGAAGGGATGGGTTCCCGTAGCATCGAGAAAACGCTAGTTTGGAGTTGAATTTGATACTCTAGTAAAACAGCATTACTATAGGAAGAACAATGAGCCCATCACTTCAGGTTGTATCTTTCGGTGCCAGTCCACTTAGGCACTTACCTCCTCCTTTGTTATTATGACTTCTCATTGTTCCCAAAATTGGAATCTCGCCTCCGTATACTAGGCACATTCTGCTTAGTGATTCTATTATTCCCTTACAACAATGTCCTAGGGATAAAGAAAATCATTATCTTGTCTCTTTTGAAAGCATCAAGTAAATTCTGCGGGACTGGGGTTGCCTAACCTAATGGTTTGTATCTAAGAATGTTGCTACAAGTGTTAAGGTTGATTTCACTATGATACCACTGCCTACTGTTCCTACATTACGACTAGCTATGCTACTATCACAACCATGGAAGAAAAATCTGGACCAGACCGGCTGATTGGTTAGATTCAACCAGGAACTGGAGGCATGTCCGGCCTTGAATGGTGCATGGAACTGGAACAAGGATTAGAAATTCATACAACATGCATAGAAGCACATAGAAAAGGAAGTTAAAGATACCTAAAAACCAGTAATGACACCTTAAGCAGGACGTAAATGATGAAATAACGATCTATGTTACTCGGACTGTCGGATATGAGTATGTTCAACTTTTTCTAAGTTTCTCCATGTATTTAGAGGGTCTTTTGAGGGCCATATACTCGAACCCATATCTGAAAATGTGTTGAAAACAGATACTTCAAGAAAAATTAAGAGTTAGAGCAACAAAGATAATGATTGAGATATAGACTAAATAGGCAAGGAACATGAAGATCAAAACCTACATTTGCAAACTATATTGTTTTCCCCTACAAAAAAGCAATGTGGTCAAGGGGACTGAATAAAAAATTTTCATTATGAAGGCAGCATATTTACATCCCAAAAGATACAGAATGGAAAAGTTATAACGTAGAAACAAATAGAGTTTATGCCATGATGAATTCAACTCGGGTTTGGTTTCCTTGATGTAACAAGAAGGTTTATCAATTTTCATTGTAGAAGGCATGATGCTTCTAAATTGAGGTATAACAACTATTAGCAGTTTCAGAAAAATGTACGCCTTGCAGTTTACCTAATCCCGACTTCATCGGACAGTCTCGCTCTAGGACTGCTTTGCTTTGCACTTAGTTACTAAATCGATAAGGTGGTTATATGTCCATCTTTTCTCTTCCCTGGCTTTAGGTTCAAGGGAGGTGTATGCCTTTTCACAATCTCTTAGAAAATGCCCCTTTCCGAATGCAGCGAGAACCAGAGGATCCGTGTTCAATTCTACGGCACTAAATAGAAGCCCCATTTTTCTCCAAGTCTCTAAAGCTTCAGCCCCATCGAATCCGATCTCGATAGCATCAAATAAGATTCCGATAGTGATTAAATCGGGTCTTACTTGATGGCTTGGTAATTGAGAAAGTAAATTTTTCAAATGCTTGAAATCTTTCATCTTCAAATAAGCTAGCAAGATAATATTTGCTATTGTTACATTCCACGAAGATTTTACTTCATCCATGTCTCGGATAACGGAATCCATCCCTTTTCGACTAAAAAGACAAGCATGAGAAAGAAGGCGCAAACACCAGACAAGATCATTTCTACTGGTTCTCGAAGAAAGATCAATGCCCAGATCACCTAATCTCGAAAACATGTAGTTCTTGATATAAACGTTGGCTAATTTCCTAATCGTATCCTCCTTTAAAGAAGTCGAGTTAACAACCTTTCTATAAACTTTCTCCATCTTATCTAGAATCCCAAAGTTTGCATAAGCCTCGAGCATTGCAACCAAAGAAGAAGATTGCAGAGTCAACTGTCTCGACAGCACGATTTGATAAACTCGTTCCATTCTTTGAAGCAATCCACCACGTGAAAACTCACGGATAAGCAAGTTATAGGTAAAATGGTCAGGCGGGCACCCGTCCAATTCCATTGTCTTCAAGCATGTACCAATTTCATCATACATTTTATATTTTCCATATGCTTCAATTAGTCCATCGTATGTGTCTGTTTCGGGTGCCAAACCGATTTCTTTCATTTCATCGAGAAAGAACAAAGCATCATCAAACTTTCCGTTTCCAGCATAAGCATGGATTAATGAGTTATAAATCTCTAACGAAGGTCGAAGACCGTAATCCTCCATTTCTCGTAGCGCCTTGACTGCTTCTTCCACCATGCCTTCTTCACCTAAGAATCCAATAATCTTTTCGTAGTTCACTTCATTGATTCTTGATTTCTCTATATTCTTCCACATATGAAAAACCTACTCACAAATACAAAAATTTTAATTTCAATGATGAAAAAGAATAATAAAATTGGAAAACTAAAAACATCCCATTTTTCAGCTGAGTTCACTGTATATTCCTACCCATTTTCTAAACCCATACTTTTTCATTTTCCATCCCTTTCTCAGAGACCAAACAAAGTGTTCATTTTCATTCAGTTCAAGTAAAGCATCATAATAAATCATTACATCATCAAAACCCAACTTCCAATTTCAGTAAAAATCAGAACTTTAAGGATTGCATAATTAGGAAAAAAAAATAGAGAAAGGGCAAAAAAAAGACAGGCACCTGGAGGATTTCATTGGATCTGGAAGCTTGCCTGAGAAATCTAATGGCAGCCCAGAACTCATGCTTGCTTCAATCTCTATCATCTCGAAGTATATGCAAAGGGCAAGAGTTCTCCTTCTCAAGCTTTTCAATTAAAGCCTGGAGCCTCCGGTGGTGATGATAAGTCTCGACGAGAAGCGTTGTATGGGTTTTGGAAGAGCAATCACCATCCTGCGTTAGCGGTGGCCGTGATGGGCGTAGAGAGGATAGACAACAAAGCCTGGTTGCTTTTGGGAACCGGGTTTTGATGAAAATCTTCCTCTTCTTGCTGTTATTACAAATGCAGGATTGCCATCTCAATGTAAATTTGCAGTCTAAATTCAGGGTTACCGCATTCTCCATCTAATAAACATCTAAAACTAATCTGTAACTTTTCAGTCATATAATAGTAATCGAGTTTAATGTAGCGGCTTACCAGTGGTTTTTACAGATTGGGCTGCCAGCCTCTGAAACATTTGGATAACTAAACTTAAAAATAAAGAAATAGTTTTGGTAAGAAAAAGTAGGTCGGCCCGTTTATAAATCAAGTCGAATCTTAATTTTAATATTTTAAATTTTAAATTTAACTTAATTTATTTTTTAATTATATAATTTATATTATATTTATATTTATATATATTATGTTATTTATATAATATAAATAATAAATATATAATATTATACTATAAATATTAAAAAAGTTATGTTGGGTTATTTATA
>JBBYHO010000022.1:6395266-6407171 GCA_038382025.1 Adansonia gregorii | reverse complement strand
ATGTAAACAAATTATTTTTAATTTAAGTTGGTTTGGTTCAATTCAGATTATTATTTATTAATTAAAAATTTTATTATTTAAATTTAATTATAAAAATATTAATATAAAAATTTTTAATATTTTCTAATAATGAAATGAGGCTTCAGACCAAAATTGACCAAGCAAACAATAAATTCTAAGCTTCGGTGGATCTAGCTTGTCCATCAACACTTATTTTATGTGCCTGATTACAAGTCGAAGTAAATAATTTTTTAGCACATCAAACCCCAATGGCATCAAGCGTACAATTAGAAGGCCTTTGATACGATGGAAAGTTTTAACTTTTTGGGAATCTAATTCTCTTTATTAAATTTTCATATTTGGTATGTTATGAATTGTTAATTTTTTTTTCGAAATGTAATTTTCTTTTAGAAATTATTTTCCTACAATCATGGGAATGTGATTCTTAAGAAGAGAAGTGGGAAATTAATTTTTCAAGTAGTTGGAAAGTTAGAGAAAAAAAAGTTTAAATATAAAATTACCTTTTTTCGTATTTAAAAATTGGTATCTAAATTTTTTTCTACTCAATATTTTTACTAATTACAAAATCATAAAAGTTTAATAAATTTTAAAATTATTTTAATTATTATTAAATTAAATTACATGATAGGTTAGATACATATTAAATATTTAAAACTTATTTTTTATTTTAATCATATATTAAATTTGAGATAAATGTACTATATTATTTTTATTTAAAATAAATTAATCATTTCTAAAACTAAATCGATTAAATGGCATGTTTATTAATAATAAATTAATGTTTCTAAATAATAAATATCTTTGAGAAATATTAAAAAAAATAAAATTTTGCATTTTATTTGATAAGGATGATTTTGAAAATTATCACCATATTTTTAGTAAAATATTTAATGAACCAAACATATAAATATAACTTTCTCAAGATTTGAATAACAATTTTCTACTTTTACCGAATGCTATAATATTATTTCTTAACAATCTCATTTCTAGCAATTACGTTCCTATGAATCACATTGCATTGAAATTCTAAAATGGGAAAGCACCAAACACCAACTTAGTTAATATATTAGATGATTTGTTAAGGAAATCAATAACATAGACCAACAAATTATATTGACTATAATATATCGCTTTTTGATTTGAACCTAGCTTTAACACGCAAGTAGAAACTTCAAATTCAATAAATTGGAAAATTCTCAATAAACAATGCACAAAATTATAAATTCCCGAAATGATGTATATTTAATGCACTAATGATTTATAAATCCATATATTATTAATGAGTCAAATAATATCACTATAATAAAAATAATTTTTTTATTATTAAAAATTTTAAATAAAAACATCGTCTAATTCACTAACAATAAATAAATATATACTATTAAGACATCGAATATAAACCTTGTGATCGTTAGCAAGATGCTAGATTTATATTTTTAATGATTACAGATCAAACTATAGTGAAAAAAAACTTTATACTTCAATGTAGAAGTGTTCACGGTCCACAACCTGAAAAATTTTTAAATTCTTTACGCAAGCCCAAATTTGACCAAACATAACCTAGCCTGTAAGCTCGAATCACTTTTCAAAAAAATATTATAAAATTAATTTTATATTAATATTTATATATTTTATATTAATTTAAATTAAAAATATTTTTTATTAAATAAATGGTGATTTAAGTCAATACAAACCACAAAATATGAAATCCAAGCCTAGTCCAATGCTTTAAGTAAGCTACCCAACCCTTGAATAGATATAGTTCAATGATCGATTTGCACGTTAATCTTAAGTTAAGCAAAAATGACAAAATTCAAACCCTAAAAATCAACCACTCCCTTTAGAGCTTCTATTTTTTGAGCTAAAATTTTAAACATAATATGAACACGATATAGACAATTATTTAAATTATAACATAAAGTACAATATAATATGAAAAAATAACATGAATAGGATATAAATACATAAATTAAAATCTATATAACACGACTTATTAGTGTGTCAATCTTTATATAAATATAAAATATTAAACATGATTATAATATATTAAAATACACGAATAAATAAATTATTAGATTTAATTATTTTTTTATTTTTCTCTTATTATCGCTGCCATGGGCCGTTAAGTTATAGCTTATGCCAAATAAGAAAGGGGGATCAAACCCCTGTTGTAGAGGAGGAAGGGATATGACAAGACGGTTTCAACTTCTGAATCTGCTTTCGCCATCGTAAGGTAAAACTACTATGTCGGGCACAGGATTGGCCCTAAGATCATAGAAGTAATGCTTCAGAGGCCGTAGGGAGTGAGGGATTGTCATGATTTATCTTCTACTTCTAAAGTTAATTATCCATACACCAAATAATTCATCATCTTAACTTGAACGAAATTAAGGGCAGATATTAACTTGAGCTGAAGTATATGAATTTTAAAACTTATTGTTTATTATTTAGTGATCCTCATAAAGAATTCATCGATTCTTATTAACCAAGCTTGTGTATTTAGTTTCTTTAAAGAAAAATAAAATATAAAATAGTTAATGATTATTAAAGTATAACTAACATAAAGAAAAATTTATTACTTTGTTGCTAATATCTGATTCTTAAAAATACACCTTGTTTACCCTTGAATTTTTATAACAAAAATTGAAAAGCAAAATTTTTTTTTCTTTTTAACATTTCTTAAGAACATACTCATTTTGAAAAATGTAATTAATTGTTTATGAGTCAATTGGGTTCGGGTCTAGCTAGGCTTTATATTAATTTGGAATAGCAATGGATAGTGCGAATTCGGATGTCCGCAATTATCCGATCAACTTTTTATAGATTCATAGCAAATGCGAATTCGGATATTATAGTTACTATCCACAAAGGATTCAAAGTTGATACGGATATGAACCATCGAATATCTATTATTTGAATTTACTTTTGTTGATAACGGATTCGGATATTCAAATATATTTTTTAAATTTGCATTACTTCTACGAATAATGAATCTAGATATCCGAATTCATTATTTGATTACTCGTAAAATGCATAGCTTATTAATAGAGAACCAACGTCCAACACTAGGAGAATCTAACAAAAAACACAATTAGATGGTTTGGTTAGGGAAGGTCTTTTATAAACCTCCACACTCTAGGAACTTTCAAAACCCAAAGTGATAAGGATAACACTAACTCACATTCTTGGTATTAAGAGGTGTAAAATATCATCACTCTTAAGTACCTCTCACGAAAGGTAATCTTGTGGAAAGAATCAAACCATGGCTTCGAAGGTTGGTTACTTATTGAATTTGGACTTTTAGTAGATTCAGACATCCAGCAAATGGTGTCATTTAATTCAGATTTGGATAATAATAAATGAATTTAACATAGATAATAAACACATTTGGATTATATGGCACTAATAAAGATTCAAATTCGGATATTATAAAAAAATATAAATATTGAATCTATTGACATCCTTGATTATTATTAATAAAAAATATATCTGCTCAGGACCAACCAAAACTATGGGGCAAAAAATTCTTCACAAGCCCAACCCATTTTACAAAACACATTACCTAGATCCATACAAGCTTGTTCAAATATATATAGTGAGATTGATCACTCTTAAAAAAGGATCAATCGGTGTTTCTTCTCAAAAGAGGATTTATGGTTCCTATCGATCAATCATTTTATAAAATTTATATTAAAAACACTAAAGCAAGTCAAGCTTAGACCAAAAAAAATCATGTCCAAGGCTTAACTTACTTTTTAAACAGATTTTTCCTGTCTAACTCACTTCTTGAGGTTAATAATTTTATCCAAATCTATAAAATATCGAACAAGTCTTCAAACTTGAAAGGATTATCTGACTCTAGGATAAATCTAATTTCGAGAAGAGAGTTTTTTTTTTTCTTTTAGAAACATAACTTGATTATGTGCTAGATTATCAACGCTTTGAGCAGAACATTTTTTGACAAGGGTTATCTGTTAACTAATGCAAATGTGGTTTACTAGTGATGAGGAAAATGAGACAAAATAGAAGAAGGATTGGGTTAAGGGTTGAAAGCTGAATATATTGGGCAAAGACATGAAACTTGGAATTAGACTGTGTAAGAATCATGCTACTCACCGGACTCACAAGTCAAGCTTTAAATAAGATTTTTTTTAAAAAATTTAATTAATTCAAATTATTATTTAATAATAAAAATAATATTTTTATTTAAATTTAATAATAAAAATATATAGTAATATAAAAATTATATTTTAATTTGCTAAGCAGTGAAACAATTTCAAAACTATTCAAATTCAATTCAACTCAAACCCGAACTAAAAATTAAAATTTTCAAGTTATAGCCAAACTCAACTCAGGTCTACTTGCAGAACACTGGTGTGCAAGCATGTCTCGCAAGCGCACACAAACAAGGTTGTTTTACCAATGGCATGCAAACAGTATTTACTATTAAGAAATGCGCAACCGCTGAACTAAAGTAGTTGAAATGGGCATAGACTTACAACTTTACACCAAATGATAATCCTCGACAATGTTAAAAAAATAAATAAATAAAAAGGTCAAGGCTAAAAAGCCTTTACTATTAAGAAATGCCTGGAATTGAGAAGGCATTCCCAACTCAATAATGACTTATAAATTCAGTCCTGGGGGTGGGTATAATCCTATTTTACAGACGAGCAGCATACAAACTGCACCCAGAGTGGCCCACCCTTGAATTTCCTTTTCTCTCTCTTAATATCAGCTGGACACCTTGCAGGAGAATCCCATTCTTTCCCTGCTTCAATGTTGTTTGGCTCAGCTACAGGTGATTCAGGGCCCATAATGGAGCTAACTTCCGTAACCATGGCTCCGCTATCTTCAGCTACTTTCTCCTTTACAGCAGCTGGATTTTCTTTTGAGTTAGGGGACTTAGGTCGGGTTTCAGTATTGGGTTCACCTAGTTGGCTCATAAAAAGAGTGTGCTGCTTGGCATTCAAGTCAGTTACCTTCGCAATGATCTCTTCATTGTTCTTTCTTCCTTGAGACTCGTCTGCCCCGTGAGTAAGAGAAGGAAACCAGCCGGCTTGCAGAGTTGCGGCTCGGGGTTCTTGTGCATTCTGTACAGTCTGGATTTTAGTAGTAGCAGCAGCATCTTTTTCGTCACCGCCAACAGATTCAACCAATTTCATGAAAGATGGTGGCTCAAATTCATCTAATTTATCAAAATGTTGTTCTTCGGATGCAACGTTTGAATACTTATCTTTGGCTTTCTCTGCTTCTGAAACTGCAAGTGAACCAGTTGGCGGTAAAGTTTCAGTGTTCATCGCAGCTGCGTTATCTGATTGGGTTGAAAGAACTGTTCCATGCACAAAAACAAGAAATGAACTTTAATTCTTGACCCTCAACTCCCCAACTTTAGCGCTATGAAATAGCTATGAAATAAACCAAGCTATTTATACGTAATTAATTAGTGTCAAAGAAAGTCAGTGTTATAACCTAGACAAGCCTGCCTAATCAACTGATCCATACGAAGAATACCACAGAAGCACATGGATAAAAGTTTAAAAGGGGCGGAAATGAAATTATTCATTATTAATCAAAGCAAAACAAGAAACAGAACTCCATCTGTCAAAGTCAAGACTTCCTAGAAATACGCACATATACACACATATACACACATATACAAGAATACAGTTATACTAAATACATAATTGTGTATCCTACAATCTAAAGTAGCCTACATCAGATCGAAATGGTTCTAAACTTCATCAAAGTTGGTAAATATTTAGCGAAGTCGGATTAGAAATTCTTCATCATGCTAAGACAAGTTTATATCACAGAAGTTGTCGCCACATTTAATGAACAAGAAAATGCTAATGGTACCTGAAACAGATCCCCAGTGTCCTTCCGAACTAGTAGTTTGACTACTTGATTCGATCGAAACATCAACTACAGGTGTATCAAGATGAGGTTTAATAGATCCATTATTTGCTTCGCCTTGCAAAACTGTTGTGCTAATCCCGGAGGCGTCAACTCCAGCCTCTCCGGTATGGCTATCATCAACAGCACTGGTAATTTGACTATTAGGCTCAGCATGTGAAGATGAATGCATCAACTCTTGCTTCAATTGGTCGTCGGAAGTTCTCTCAAACTCATTTCCTCCTCTATTATCTAAGACAGAAGCCATAAGATCTTCAGCAGCATACTCTCCTTGTACCTTGTTATCCCTATTTACTTCGGATTTCTTTCTGTCGTCTTGACTGTTTGAAACTCCATTAAATTTTGGGCCTTCTGTCTGACGTATGGTTCTTACATATTCATTACTCACTTCCTCTCCAATAATAGAGGATTGATGATGAGAGCTAATGGATTCAGATGTAGAGTCCGTTTGCATTGAAAAGTATCCCACCTCCACTCCATCCCCACCTTCAACCAAATTGATATCATAGTTTTCAGTTTTTCTTGGCCCAACAAAATCAGAGTTATCAACTTCGAGTAAGTTGGATGCTGGATTAGTTTGGGACAGAGAAAAATTATATGTAGATTCACATGATGGCGATGCTACTGTGTTTTTCACATAATTTTCATCATCAATTCTTCTCATGTTGTCGCCTCCAGATATATCAAATACCCCAGTTCTACCTCTCTCAGGAAATCCCACATCATCACTGCCAACTTCATTATCTAACTTTCTGGCCTCAACGTCAGCATAAGCAATCATAGGATTCACATCAGGTAAAACATTTGTTAAGCATCTCGAGAAACCTGTCTCCAATAAATCATCAGAAACATAAACAGGCTGCTGTTCTTCAACAGAGCAGACTTTCTGGTCCTTCTCATTCTCGGTTGTATCAAAATCAACAATTCGTACCAATGCATCAGACCTTTTATTGAGCTGAAGCAGATCAGCTTCCCCCTCAACAACCACTTCTTTAGCCATACCCTCGTTATTTCCACCAAGTTTATCGCTCTTTTCCGCAACAAGCATATGTGAAGTTCCAAACTTGATGTCCTCATCCAGCTGATTTGACTGGAAAGTATCAAATTTCTCCTGAGAAACACGGTCCATAACTTTGTCGTCCTTATCAACAATTATTTCTTCAGAAGCTAAGGCTTCCAGTAGGGGTAATTTCACTTCCTTTTGTTCATTAAAACCCTCAAGCTTGATTTCAGAATCGTCGACAACAGGAATATCATTAGGAACAGAAAATACGTAAACGCTTATATTTTCCTTTTCCTTTTCCTTTTTGTCATTGACCTCATTTGAAATGAGAGCAGAGGCAGAATCTTTACCTTGTGCTGCATCAGTCTGTATTTGAAACGTATCTGTAGATGCAACCATATCTTTTGCAGATTCAGCTTGAGCGGAAAGGTCATCAATGACCATGTTGGGGGGGAATTTGCCGCTATTCTCTTCTAATTCAACAATTTTTTCGGCCAACCCGGACTCAGCACATGCATGCTCACTGTTTGATGCTACAACAACCATTAGGGTTCTTTCTAAATTAATTCCTTGGTTACCGTCTCCGTTAGTCTCTTTCTCACCTTTTTCACTCATGGATGTCTTAGAAGCCAACCTAGCACTAAACTCTTCCTTCAGTTGAACCATATTGTCAGTGAAAACCATATCTACAGTTACGTCTAGTCCCTTTTTGGACATAGACATTGCTTCAGATATTCTGCCAGCATGTTCGCTAATCAAGCCACCCGAGAGGTATTTGGTTAACGTTCCTTCTTCATTTCTATCAGCATCATTCTCTAGCGCAGCAGAGAAATTTGCCACCCTATCACCAGGAGTGAATTTCCTACTCTCTTCTGAGACACCCGCTACGGCTGTTTTGAAGGGGACCATATCACTGGCAGATCCATTTCTGTTACCAGAATATTTACTAAAGCTCAAGCCAAGATCTTGGTGCTCCGCTGTGACCATCGACAGAATGCACATTCTTTTAGGAACAAGATTTTCCTTCTGTATTCCGTCGGCCTAATTCCGTGGTGGTTGAAGGATACCTGTGAAGATAATGAAATCAAATTGTTAAACTTAGAGCAACAGTTTCACTAGAAAATATGCCAATTAGCACCTCAATCGATGTTATCCATCGGAAAAGCACTGTGAATTTAATGAGAGTCCCATTTCTTTTATCCTTTACTTAAATAACAGGATTGGCAATCTGTATGTAATTTTACCTTGCTCTGATTCGGCAACTTTAGCCAACTATAGACACTGGATTTCAGATACAGGTTGGAAATTTATATAAAAGAGTTGAAGCATTCAAAGCAGTAAATTCTATTTCAAAATTCATGGGAAGTAGTGTAAACTGGTTCAGACAACTGCAAACCAAAATAAGCTTCTGTTTGGTTTGCTGCAGTTAACTTTGCACTTGCTTCCTTTTTTTTTTAATTGATGAAAACATTTATTAATGGTTGACTTGAATCCTGAAAAAATCAAACAGCCGGCAAATGACACGACGTGTGACTGAAAAAGGACTTATTGGGTTCAGCCTATGAAACTTTTGGATCTTTTAGTTACGCTTTACATTTGATAGATCACTCAGGGTTTTGACAAAAAAAGAATAAAAAAAAAACTTCGGATTTCTCATTCAAAATTTCAGTTGGCTTTTGAGTTTTAGTCACATCTCATTTGACATACATGAGCTTCAGGCTCGCATTTCACAAATGTTAACCAGTATTCATGATAGTTGAGGCGATATTTAAGAAAATATATATATTTATATATATAATTACTCCACTGTCTTTTTTCTTTTTTTCAAACTCCGAACGTACCCTTTCAACTCCCTCACTCTTGGGAAGATCATGAACTACCAACCTGAAAAAGTCTATCCAATAGGCATGTCACCAATGCTCAATGGGCTGATACCCTAGAACCATCAACATCGATAGGTCTACGTTACATATATGTTATCTGAGCTAATGATCAGTTAGATAATTAATGCATTGTCGGTTAGCAAATTTAGTGAAAACAACGCTTTAATTGCAAGAAACACTCCTTAAATAATATTTTAATTTTTCACGACTCTTTAACCGATCCACCCTTTGCATAATAGCCAGAGACTAAAGGAATGGAGACAAACTACTGCTAAGCCCTGTGTATACGCAAGTTAGGCCTACCATTAGATTCAAAAGCAACTTCATCTACACATAATTAAATTGTCTGAAACAAACTACTAATTGGGCCATCTAACGGGCACATATGTCGACCGCTCAAATAACCGATATCAATTCATTGTCAAGTCTCACCAAAAACTTGCCACTATCTTTGCAATCTTTGAAAGAATTGTTGGCGGTAAGATCCTTGTCGGCAATTTTATCTGCTTTGCTAGCATTATCCAAACTGCCCTGCTTTACGAGACCAAATCGACTATCTTGAAAGTCTTCGGATCTATTGGAAATTGCTCCAATTCCACCAATATTTTTCTCTAAACTACAGCTTTCCATAACTTTTGAAACTTGAGCAACTAAATATCATTCACCAATATGATCAATTTAGATAATTAGTTGAATAAACACTCTTACGCATCCCCACAAGCTCTTTAAAATCCAACAAATTAGCCCCCAACTAATTCATTTATATAGATCAAAAATAGAAATTACCTTGTCCACATGTATGGAAAGAGAACATAATTGTGAAAAAAAATGGAATTCTATACAATTAAGAAGTAAGAACTGAATATGACTTTTAAATAGAAATGTGTTCAATGTTCGATATTTTAAAGTTTTGCTATGCATTATGAGGGTCAAAATCTTCATGCTAGGTCCAAAAATATTTCAGATATAGATGTTGGTTACAGGTACTTCAAGAAAAATGATGACTCAAAGCAATAGTGATGTGGACTTACTTGGGGTTTTATGATCGTCATCAGAAAGTGGTTCATCATCAGAAGCATTTGTATGGCTGATATCCCCAGAGTGAAGTAGCTTGTAACCTTGAATGGTTCCAAAGGTCTTCTTGTGAGCACGCCTATGTTTTGCACTTGGATGTGGGTTTGGGAAAGGCCACCCACATTTGTGACACAAATGAACTGCATGCCCCTCATGCCCTACAAAATCAAGTAAAAACCCCATTAACCAGTTTTTTAAAAATCTGAAATGAAGAAATCATTGTAAACTCGGATAACATTTTTGTTTTTTTACGTAATGTGAAGAAATAAGAAAGTTTAGAAAGTGGAAAAATTACAACCAAAGGAGGACCGAAAGGAAATGAAAAACAAAAGAAATGGTTAGTTTTAGAAAGGAAAAAACCATCAAGGGAATAATGCCTGAAAATAAGAAAATAAAATTGAAGACGAAGGTTACAGCCCTTTCAAGGGGAAAAAATAAAAACAGAAATAGTTATTCCTAGGAAAATGAGTAACCAAGAAAAGTAGAAAAACCAAACAACTTCATCAACTACCTTCAAGAAGTGATGACAAAGCCATGAACATAAAACCAAATCATACACAAAAGGAAAAAAAAAAAAAAGATGGAAGAAAAAAGAAAACCTGAGGAATGATTTTTTCCCTGATATTGAGTATCCATTACTAAAAGGATTAAGAAGAAGAAGAAGAAGCAAAGTTTTAGGGTTCCAGAGAGTGTTTAGAGATAAGAAAAAATAGATAAAGAAGAAGAAGATGAATGCATTTAAACCAAAGGAAGGGTGTTGTTTTAGTTTTTTAACAAAGAAAATTAAAAACAATAAAGGAAGACAGACTTCTTTTATGAATGGACCAAAGGGTTTTTAGCAAAGCAAAGAAAATCGAAAAAGGAAAAAAAAAAAAAGGGAAAAAGAAAAGGCTCTTTTTCTTTTATAATGCATAATGCAGAATGCATGTGCCAGTTTCCATGGTGGGTCTGAACTCTTCCAGTACACCCGAACAGTGGACTGTATCTCTCTGGGATTGGATGCTAGACTGCTTATCCTATGCCCCCCTTGGACGCCATGTTATCAACTTCCTCTGCCCCTTACTTTTAGCAATTGCCATTTGCATTGGTATTATCTGCTACCGTTAAGTTCGTGCCCCTGAATGAGAATTATAAGGAGATTACTTGTAAAGTAAAACTAATATGATTAGACATTAAACAAATTCTCAAATTTTATAAATAAAAAATTATATAAATATACAATATTTTAAATATAATTATAATACAATAATATATATATATATATGCACGGTATAAATACATGAACCATTAAACCCATAATATATGTTCCTAAGCAAATTCTACAGCATTCCAAAGCATTTTAGTTAAAGAAATGTTCCTATTATTTATGGTCATCATGATTTGGTGATAATATTAATTTTATAACACAAGTTGTATATTGCGCAAAAACAAAAATTGTTACAATTAAAACAATAATTTAGTTAATAAAGTGCATATTATTAGAGATTTACATTTGCTAAGCATTATTATGTGATACACTGATAGTAGATTTTTTTTTTTTAAATTTCACAAATAGAGTTAAAATATTATAAGTGTCTTATTTATTTAATTTTTATTTTTTTTAAATTTCATTCAAGACACGTAGCAATATTTTAACTCTATCATCAGTATATCAAAAAATAATTATTCATACAGCATGATGTGCAAAATATATAAGATTAACATGATGATGTGAAATTAAAATTCCAAAGGTGGAATTGAGGGTTAAGGTATAAATTTACCATTTTTTTATCATTATATTTTGTTGTAAAATAAATTTACCATTCTACTTTTAATTTTGAAGCAAACTTATATTATAACAATTAAAATATTTTATAGACTATTTCGTTAAAAGTTGTTTTATTATAATTAAAAAAAAGTTTGAAAATGACATGAAAGAGAAGAAACGTAGGCAAAATAAAAAACCATGTCTTGGCATTTTATTTAATAAAAAATGTCGCAATGAAAGAAGTAAAAAGGAAAAAAAAAA
>JBBYHO010000022.1:6375193-6393204 GCA_038382025.1 Adansonia gregorii | reverse complement strand
TTCATTTTCATATCATATACATTAACAATTATATGACGGTGGTGGCAACTTTTCCGGATAATTTCACAAATTGAAGAGAAAAATACAAGCTTAACTTTACAGAGTTGGTTGGCTATTTGGTTTTGTCCACTATGTTAAATTGTATTATTCGGATGGGATCTTATCGATTATTATTTTATTTATTAATTTTTAATATTGTTATTATTACCATTAAGATCCACTTGTTAATTATAAAAGTCATAAGTATGAATGTGACTCAATAAAAATAAACTAAAAAATAATGAAAGAAAAGTTAAACCCGTTTTTACTTACAATGAGACATGTTTGTGGATTGAATTATAATCCAAAATTTTTTATTTTTCTTATCAAGTTTGAATAGGGTTGGGTCTAGGTTAGCTTAGAAGCCTATATTAGTACTTATTATGTTACCTCTCTTAACGAGATTATTATTTTTTTCAATTTTAACCGTAAAAAGTCTCACATTAAAATTTAATTTTATGTTATTAAGAATATTTATATATTTTCACAATTCTGATGGCATTTATATTACATTTTTTAATATTATTTTTAATATTATTATTTATAATTATTTTTTTATTTTATCAAATTTTAATATTCAGAATTTTTTTCAAAAAAATATTTACTCAAACGAGACAATTATAAATGCTAATATTTTGAATTAATCGTTCAAATACACCCTAGAAAATATTCTATAAATTTAGTAAAATAGATAGCCAAAATTGAAATTTTATCTGCTTTTTGTGAGCTACAAGTGCAAGTCAATGACCCTAAATTGATGAATTTTCATGCCCTAGAAATTATCACCTTGGAATTATAGAGGAAACCCATATCCTTGATTCTAGGAAAATAGAATTCCAAGAAATATTTGCCTTTGGCCTAAGATATTCTATTTTGCAAATTGTGTTAATTTTCAAAACCCATTTTGTCATTTTTTCTATCTTGGTTGATTAGCCATTTCTAACAATTAATCAATGCATCCACCAAAATTCAATTTCAATCATATCAACAATATCAATCACAACACTTGAGAAATTTATTCAACTCCTTTAATAAGTTAATGATTGTCTTAATGATGGGATTTTATGATCTTAGAGCAAAGATTTTTCAACTTATTGTATTGGTATTTTAATAGCATTTAAGGGGTAAAAAATGACAAATTACTATCTCTGGGATTGGTTCAACCTATAAGTGTTTATGAATATGATTGATTAAGTTTGAATAAAAAATTATTTATTTAAATTTAATTTTATTTAAAAATTTATTTTACTGTTTAAAATATAGTAAAAAAATTAAATATAAATAGAATTTTTTATAATTAGATCGAATCGTTCCAACTATCAAAATTTTATTTTAGACATGAAGTCACTAAAGTTTTATATCTAAAATCTGAAATTTTTTTAGCTTTCTTAACCAAGCTCGAATCAAAGCTTGAAAACCCACATTAATTCATAAAATAACAAAATATTAAAAATTAATTTTATATTTTTATAATTAAATTTAAATAAAAAATATTTTATTATTAAATAATAATTGAAGCCAAACCAAACTGATTCGAATTAAAAAAAACTATATCTAAAATATTTCGAATTAAGAAAATTATTTGACTCTTAGACAAATTTAAAAATCTCTCCGCTCAAACTTTTGTTTTATAAAATAAAATAAGTAATAAATTAAGTTTAAAATATAACACTTATAAAATAAAAAACGATAAGCAACCATCGAAGACAAGGTATAGGTACACTAAATATTAACTACAAAAAACCTTGGTGTTCTCTTGGCTCTCATGATTCAAAAGATTATTATTCCCAATTTGAAGCAAAAAAGCACCATTAAGAACCAAAATCAAGCAAAATATTGAAATTTAAACACATGGCAATTGTTGAATGGCTAAAATCACATATAATTGGGCATGGTCCCTTTACTGAGCAGACTTATTCTCCCATGCCAGTGTCGAGTTGTCATCCACCACCTCGTTTTTAGGCAATCATAGTGCAAGGGCCCCCCTCCCGTATTAATATGAACAAATTCTACGTTATCGTATAAAAATATAATACGAATATAATAATATTATTAAATATTATATATAAAAATAATATAATAAATATAATAAAAATATTATATTTAAATTTAAAATATTTTACGTATTTAATAATTTATCGCAATTCATATAATAAAATTACAGTAAAACGCATATTTAAATTTAAATTTTTTTATTTTTTATTTTTTGCCCCTTTGGCTAAAAACCAAGAAATGTTTCAAAATTACCCCTTTCTTAAAGGAGCTCAAAGAAAAGCATCCAAAAGTTGTAGCTTTGATTGTATGCTAAGCTGGCACCAGCTTTCGATTTGGCTATCTTTCGGATTCGGCCGGGCCGGATTTTGAATAAAATTATATAAATCTCAAGTGATTTATAATTATATTTAATAATAAAAATATATTATTTAAATTTAAATATTATATAATAAGAATAAAATAAATTTTAAATTTATTCTTATGTAAAAGAAATTTTTAAAAATTTTTGAATCATGTATTCGGAGGCTTCCCATATGGGTCCCCATCTATTTACAAATTAACATTTTCTTTACCTATATAAATAACTATATCTCCTTGAAAACTCGAAACCCACTTCAACGATGTTCACCAAAAAAACTAAAAAGAAAAAAGAAAACCTGTAATTCTCTCTTTTCTTGTTGTATCTCTTAGTTTCGACATTTTGAGTTAGGTTCGAAGAAATGGGTTATTCTTATAGTGGGGTTTCCATGCTTGTGCTGGTTGGTTTGGTGGTAAACTCTTTGGTAGTTGTCGCCGCCATTGCTGGCGCCACTGGTGGTGGTGGTGGTGATTTCTACCAGGATTTCGACTTAACCTGGGGTGGCAACAGGGGTAAGATTTTCAACGGTGGGAAGCTGCTGTCCTTATCTTTGGACAGGGTTTCAGGGTCAGGTTTTCAGTCCAAGAAAGAGTATTTGTTTGGAAGAATCGAAATGCAGCTCAAGCTTGTTGCTGGCAACTCAGCTGGCACTGTTACTGCTTATTACGTATGTTAAAAAAAAAAATACAAATTTCTTCATTTTTCTTTTATAAAAAAAATACTACGGATCAAAAAAAACAAAAGGAGTTTCAGATATTTAATTTTAAAATTAGATTTGTTTAGAGTTCGGGTTACCGTCTTTGTCAAGTTTTGAACATAAATTTTTTACTTGAATCTATTCGATTTGATAATAAAAAATATTTTTATTTAAATTTAATTATAAAATATATATAATATTAATTAAAAATTATTTTTATTTCTAGTAATATACAAAAATAAATTTAAGTTTTCCAGTCAAGTCCTATTTGATCTTGGATGACAAATATAAAAAAAATTTAAATCACACTCTAATTTGACTTATAAATATTTTTAATTTAAATCTAAATTAATTAATTATTATATATTAAAAATAATTATACGAATTAAACGAATAAACCCTATGTTATATATATATATATGTTTTACATTTTGTAGCTTTTCAACTTCATTATTAATGCCGGCCTACTTGAGAACATCTTTATGAGTTGTTAGTGGCGAAAATGAAAGTTGAAGTGCGCTATCAGCTTTCATGAGCATGGCTTTTATAAGGGAATTTAAAAAAAAATTAAATTAAATATATTGATTTCGATAATATATCTATATCTAACGTTTAAAATTCGAATAATATAAATTTTTAAATGTTCTATTTTTCAACTTTTTTTAATTCCTTACTCTTTTTCATCTCTATTTATTTACCACTTTCATGGTGGAAACTTCCAAAATACAAACCCTTTGTCCCTTGTAAAATTAGTAGTACATTATATTTAGATATATTTACTGATCGAGTAATAATTTAACTTTTCTTTTATTTATGATCGGATCGAGTGATCTGAATATTTTTTTAATATTATTTTATATTAATATTTATATATTTTATAATTAAATTTTAAATAAAATTTTTTATTATTATGTAATAATTTATATTAATTCGATCAAAATTTATACAAATTTTACTTAAAATTAAAATTAAATAAATTAAATTTATCGAATAAAATAAATAATTCAACACTTAAACCAAATTTATTTAGTTTTTGTTGTGCGTTTTGCAGCTGTCTTCTCAAGGGCCAAATCATGACGAGATCGACTTCGAGTTCTTGGGGAATCTTACTGGTGACCCCTACGTTTTGCACACTAAAATCTTCACTCAAGGCAAAGGGGATAGAGAGCAGCAATTTTATCTCTGGTTTGACCCTACCAGAAACTTTCACACCTATTCCATCATTTGGAAGCCCCAACACATCATGTAAGATTAATATTAATATATTCGGTTTAATTTTTTATTTATAAATTTAAATATCATAATTATTCAAATTACATTAAAATTTATTTTTAATAAATATTTATTTTTAAATTACTAAAAAGAGTTTTAAAAAAATTATAAAAAATATTTTTATTTAAATTTTAAAAATCAATGAATCGAACTTATTTACACCAATAGAATTCGATTCAAGCTGGTTTGGTTATAAATACTTTTCGATTCGATTTTGATTCTTCAAAAACAAAAATATTGCATGTTAACTGTAATTTTTTTTAAAACCGAACTAAATCAAACCGTTATCACTTTATTCGATAATATCTTTAAAAAATTTTCTTTGTCGTCCCAAAATAATTATAAAATGAGCTTGAAGTTACACAATCACGTTTAAGAAGTGAGATTAACATACTTAAAGTTCAAATTGTAGTTGTTGTAACCTTTTCTCCTATATCTCAAACTACAATCTCTTTCGTGTCTGTCTATATATGTATAGTTTTTACATTAGATATTCGTTGGTTTTTTGTTTGTTAGTTTCTTGGTAGATAATATTCCCATTAGAGTATTCAAGAATGCTGAATCAATGGGGGTGCCTTTCCCCAAGAGCCAACCCATGAGGATATACTCCAGCCTTTGGAACGCCGATGACTGGGCTACAAGGGGTGGATTGGTGAAAACCGACTGGACAAAGGCACCCTTCACAGCATATTACAGGAACTTCAATGCCAAAGCCAATGCCTGTACTCGGACGCCTGCTGCTGCTTCACCTTGTGCTGCCCCTTCTTCAAGCTCGACTTCGAACGATGGTGGTGCATGGGGAACCAATGATCAGCTCGATGCCCATGGTAGAAGAAGATTGAGATGGGTTCAAAAATATTTCATGATCTACAATTATTGCACTGATTTGAAACGCTTCCCTCGAGGTCTTCCTCCTGAGTGTAAAAGCTCAAGGTTCTAAAAACAAGTTCTGCTTGCTGCTTAAGTCTCAGTTGGTCTTTAATTTTGTAATATAGTTGCATATTCTTGTGGTACTTATGTTGGTTTCAATCATCTTTTGGAGTTGAAAAATGGCTGTAAATTCTATTTCCGATAATAAATTTTCTTATTATGTTAATCATCGTCTATGTTACTTGAATTTTGGTTAGTATCATACATGATTATGTTCAACATTTTAATTTTTTATATTTAAAAGATCACTTTATAGTTATATATAAGTTTGCATCGTACACAAATATCATACAATAATACTTTAAAAAAATTTAAATTCAAATAACATAGATCAACGTAGCTATGCAAAGTTATTTTTTTTTTTGTTTTGTTTGGATTAGACTTGTCTATGGACTTAGTGGTTTGCTTGGCCCAATAAACCTTGCTCGTATTGAGTTGAGCTTAGAAAGAGTTTTGATAATTTGGTCTCGTTCGAATTACTGTTTAAGTAATAAAAGTTTTATTTTTACTTCTGATCACATTTCTTTTACCTTTTTCCCCCACAAATTGAACATTCTAATTGTAATCTAGAATCAATAGTTCAATACCATATTATTCGGATTCGTGGTTGAATATCAAATATAAGTATAATTTTTTATACAATTATATTCGATGTTTTTTATTTTATTATATTCAATATTTTTTATAAGGTCTACTTCATACTAATTTTTAAATAAATGTCAAATATAAATATTATAAACAAATGCTCAAAAAAGTCTAAGATAATATATATCCAATTAAAGGATTTGAATATTTCAATGTCAATTTCAAAAAAAAAAGAAAAAAGAAAAAAAAAACCAAAAGAATTCAGACTTATACATGGGACAATATTTCTCATGGCATAAACTAAAACGTAACGGCCCATACAGATTTAGGCCAACTGATGGAACTGTTGAATAGTGGCATTAATGAGTTGGATTAAATTATAATTTTATTTTATTTTTAATTTTAAATTAATTTAATTTATATATTTAATTTATTATTTAAAAAATTTTAATTTTTTATTTTTATTATTAATTTTAAATTAAAAATATTTTTTATTAAATGGATAACAAGTTAACTTAGTGTGTTAAAAAAATTTATTTAGTCCGAGTCCGATTCGAACCGGCAGGCAGCCCATCAAGTTTACTGCCGCTACAATCCAATACTTTACCTTCAAATAATAACCCGTCAAATACGTGAAAAAAGATAACAGCGAGTTTGGTTGAGATTTAAAATTTTTTTAGATTTTTTTGTTTGATTTGATTTAAAAGTTTGAATTATTATTTATAAATTAATTAAAAATTTTAAATTATTTTTATATTAATATTTTTATATTTTTATAATTAAATTTAAATTGTTATTATTTAATAATAATTCAAGCTGAATCGAATTGATTAAATTAAGAAAAACCATACCCGAAACTTCACGGGTAACCCGACTTATGGAGAGAGGAAGTGATACGAGTAAGGCTAAAGGTGTTCATAGGTTAGACTACTTATCTAAACCTGAAGATCCGCCCAATACTCGAGAGGGTTTAGGTAAAAATATTAGGTCTGAAAAGTGAGTTTGGTAAAAAATTACATCGTTTAAAAAATGAGTCAGGTCTTGGCTCCTACTTTCAAAATTTGAATTCGGATAGATCGATTTTACAATTATATAATATATATATTAATTTTATATTTCCTATTTTATATGTTAAGTATTTTTATCATATGAAGAATTCATATATATAGAGTATTATAGTGTAAATATTAAAAATATATTAAGCTATTTAATTTTTTAAACTTAATAAAACATTTTTTAAATAAGATATTTTAAATAAATTAAAAAAAATAAATATTAGTTGATTTAAATAGGTTTGGATTATCTATTTAAAAATATTGACTAATTTGGTCAAAATTTGATACTCATATTTTAAGTCGGACTAGGCTTGAGTAAACATAAATGATGTTAATATTATACGTAGACCCAACTCGGCATCATTTACGAACACCTCTAAGCAAGATTCGCCATCTTCTCAATTCACTATATATATAAGAATTTATTTACATTAGTATAAAATTAAATTAATTTAAAAAATATTTATTTATTAAATATATATTAAAAAATTAATATTTAATATTCTCGATTAACTTGATTAAAATTTAAAATATTAAATATATATATTATATATATATATATGTCTTTAGCCACTTGCTAAAACAGTTTCATTGTTACACAATCAATTTTTCCACTGACCTTTTCGATTCCTCCTGAAAAACAAACCCATTCTTTGTTTTCCCAGTCTATCCTCCTTTGCCACACCTCAGCCACATATTTAGCGGTGTTCACTTGACAGTAACAGAACCAAATAATCATTAACTGAATTAAGTAATTTTTAATTTTTTTATTTGTTAAGTAAATCCAATTTGAAAAAAATCATCTTAACATAATCGAAATTATTTTAGTTAATCAGATTAATTAATTGAATTTAATTATTCTACATCGATACGTTAAAATTACATTTCAAAATATTAAATTTATAATTTTTTATAATTAAATTAAATATAATCATCCAACGAATATTTAAATGGTTAAAAATAAGTAAAAGATACATCTATCATAAGTAAAAAAACTTTAACGATATAAAATTTAAAATATCTAATAAAGATTAAAAAAATATCATATTTAATGTATTTATAGTAATTTGATTAATTTCAAAAAACGAATCAAATTAACCGATAATCAAAATATTAAAGAATCTTTTATTGTTAACTAAACTAAAATATTTTTATTAAATAATGAATTAAACTAAATTTTATTTCCATCGATTAATTTACTTAAAACCAAATAATTAACATCCACGCGCGTATCCCACCTCCCCGTGAAAAAAACCAAAGCATATCGCATCACCCCATGCAAAAACCATTAAAAAAACATAAAAGAAGGGAAAATTACATGTTGACGTCTGTTGGCGACCAGCAATGTAAGTTATTGTACAAAACCTGAAATTCTTGTGAAAATAGAGAGATGTCAAGATGATTGGAGTTTTGTTATGGAGACGTGTTTCGATATTTAAATCAATGAATTTTAAAGGAAGACTTGTTAGAAAGGGATTTGACAATGTTTTTCAATGTTTACTTACCTCGGACATATCTTAATTGTGAATATTTATACCTATCGGTGATATGTGCTAGGAGTTACAAGTTTCGATTCTGGCCCTTGATATGTCTGCAATGCTGAGAGCTTAGCTTGGTCATGAATTGCTTCACAGGGTTTTAATCTCACTGGACGTAATAGAATGGTATCTGGTATTCAATTCTTATATCAAAGAAAAAAGCATTTACATTTTTGAAGCTCAATCAATGGTCATAAAGACAATTGCATATAGCATAAAAGATGAACATTATTTTGCTCAAAGCTAAACCTGGAGTTTTTACATTATTTGACGTAAATATACAAGCTTTAGAAAGAAGAAGAAGAAGAAGAAGAAGACGAAGCAAATTCTTTAACATAGGATGCTTGACTTTCTCTAACATGGACAAGTGGTGAACAAGTTCTAATGCTGTCTCTGTACGACGATTCCGATATCAATAGAAGCAGCTATTTGGCATGGCTTCAAAGCTGTGTTACTCCAACTTTTCATTTTTCTTTAAGTATCTGTATCTGACACCCGTGCTTGACAAATATTCTAACATGGATATGATAATACAATCCTTCAAATATATGGAAAAGTTAAAAAGGAAAAAAAAAAAAAGTTAACTACACCCGTATTGGACACTCCCTTCCAAGTGCGAATAATAAAGCTTCAAAGATAACTACAAAGTAACAATCACAAAGAACTATGTCTTTGATAAGTCTGCTATTGGAAGAATGACTTGTTCTTCAACATAATTGGCAAATCTCACGCTTGGTCGCTGCCCACTCTACATGAAAAAGATGGAACTAGGATTGCAGGACAAGCAAAGCATGAACTAAGATGATGCTTAAGAGTATAATTGAGAATCTGTAATAAAGTTCAGCAGGCGAGGATTTTTGGGGAAGGGGGATTGTTGATTGGTAGATGGTTCAGAGATGCTCTTCTATGGAGTGCAAAGCGCATGTTACTTGGATTCTGCAGTGAATGTTTAGATTATAGTTCATTTCGCTGAGACGGCTTTGGGCTACTTCTTCAGCATCAGAGGCTTTCTTGCAAGCTTCTTTAACCTGAATCAAGTATATTATGGATTGAGCACGAATTTCTGTAGTAATAACAATCTATAGCAAGTATGTGCATAGCGGTAAAATAAAAACAAACTAGGAAGAACTTTAAACATCATATCTGGGAGATGGATTCAACATTTGCACCATTAGAGTGTAAGATAATATAGTAAAGAAGTCAATAAAGATTCTTTATGCAATAATGGCAGGTGCAACATAGCTCAATATCTTAAAGGTTCAGCCATTTCGGGTTTTTTTAATGATAGTTGCAAATGATTTTGATTGATTTCTAGAAACCAGGCATCATAAATTAGTACACCTATCTTTGAAAGCAAAGTATGAAGGATAATAGTTCATGTCATATTCACCTGATTGATGCTAATATTAGTATGATCTTTGGCAAAAAAAGCGGAGTTTTCCAACAAAGTCCGTAGGTATGATAAGTCTTTAATCAAACCTAAAGCCACTTCTTCAGCATCTTGCATCTGATTTCTTGAGAATTCAAATGACCTCTCTGCATGAAGCCGAAATGAAGAACAGTTCAGACAGGTGCAAATACCTTTGCATCCACGTGGATTTCTTTTAAGGATTCCCTTTTTGACAGCAGCAGAAGGAATTCCAGGAGGAATATAAGCTTCAACAAAGCTATCAGCTTCAATTTGCTTTCCATGGTTTGCACATTTCTCAGTAGACTTTATGCAGTTGTCTTCAGTTTCAAGAGGTAATTGATTAGCCACCAATTTAGCACCTTCTTCTCTTGGCAATAATGCAGAATTGATAAGAGCGATTGATGATATGGCTGGTGACTCAACCACAGTTTTGGGGCTAGTTTCTAAGTTCTGACTTGTATCCAATGCAGCAGGTTTAACAAGGGGTCCCTGTTCCCATTGTGAATCCATTGTCAATGGGGAATCAGCCGTTTGTTTAGGAGGAGATTGTATCAGTTTATGATTAGAGGAACTCACAGCAGTTGCTGCAGCCACAGGCAGCAAAATATCATCACCAGTATGACGCTCTATGGGGCAGCTTTTGCCATGGAAAGTTTTCACGCATGTGTCTTTGCCAGAAGTGAAGAATGTTGAAAGCGGCTTTTTTTGGAAGCTCTTCTCAACTTTCAGTGCCTGATTATTTCCAGAAGTACCTAGTGAAACATCAAAGAAAAAGGTCACAAATATTGAGGCTCCAATTTAATTTTAAACCAATACAATTATGTGAATGGGAGAGGAGAGAGGAGTGGGGAAGATAGCCAAGAACATAAAACAGTACTCACAGGAGTAATCACTTGTTATATTTATCAAAAACGGAAGCAGTCTTCTATAATTGAAAGAACCCGGAATTTTAGATAACTTCAGATGCAAGCGTGGGTTCAGAACCTATTCAACATCACAAGCCATATGACATTAGCATGAATTGTCTTTAAATTTTCATCCTTAATTAGTGCAATGTGCACCTATAGATTCAGTGAACTAGACACTGCAAATGAGCTGCCATAACTGGAAACAGTTCGAAGGTTGATAGAAACTTACCAACTTGTTCTTAGGACTTGAGTCTGGGCTTTTATCACTACCTAGACCATCATTTCTGAGAAAGGTTTCATTTGTGGACTTTTGTATAACGTGATCGATGCCTTGTGAAACATAATCCGTTCTGTTGCCTCTGCAATCATTGGTCTCATACTTAGAAGACATATCAGATTCAGGTGGCGTCATTGACATACAGTCTCCATTCAAGTCTTCAACTCGTTCCATGACTCTCTGCTGTAAATTGCATTTTCTGCTCCCCCCCATTTCAGACAATGCAGGATCCACAGAATTCAGGTGCTGGCATCCAAAAGAATGACAAATGGTGGCTTTTGGCATCCCTTGAACCTCAGACTTCTTGTTGTCATCATTAAAATTTTCTGTAACATCATAATCACAAGATTCACACTTATCGTTAACTGTAGACAACGTCTGATCCATATCTTCTAGGTTTCGAGCGCTGCAAGGATATTCAATGTCAATTTTTGCAACCTCACCATCGTCTGTCAATGTTTTATCACTAGAAACCACACAAGCTAAATTTTCCTCATTGAAATGAGAATCCTCCATAGTCGAATATGAATCATGTTTCAAGCAATTCAAATTCTGGTCCTCACAAGATGCTTGCAATTCAAGTTTCCGAATTCCTTCATTAAAAAGAGGCATTGAGGAATATTCATTGTCCTGTGAGATGGACTCGATTGATACTCCGACCGACAACTTACCAGAATCAACATTATGACCCTCCAAGGAGCAGCCGGTTGTCATAGATTTATCTGACAATGTTTCTTCACCATCTGAAGCCAGCAACTGCTTCTCTTCAGAACCCTTATCATTTTTTTGACAGTGACCCATTATTTGGGAACCTGTAAAGATCATATAGAAGAATGCTTGTCAAAGTTTTAACCAACATTGAGGAAGACTCATTGTCTCGTGAGGTGAAGGAGCTCGACTGATGCTGTGAATGACAACTTACCAGAATCAGTGTTATGACCCTCCAAGGAGCAGCCAGTTGTCTTAGATTTATCGGAGAATGTTATTTGACCACTTGAAGCCAACAGTTGCTTGTCTTCAAAACCCTTCTCAGTTTTTTGACACTGACCCTTTATTTGGAAACCTGTAAGGATCATATAAAAGAGTGTTCATTGTAGTTTTAACCACACTTTCCTTTGTATGATGTTAAGCAACCAAAGTTTGGAAAGAGATCAAAAAGCAAAGAGGAAAATGAGCAGAGGATTTACGAGAATGGCCTTTTTCGACATCCATTAAATAAGGAAGCAACCTTCTGTAACTGAATGAGCCTGGCATTTTGAAAAGCTTCACACGAGAAGATGGCTTAAGAACCTACTCCACAACACATTGGCAACCAGGGCATTAATAAAGAAAATCACCAATCTGTGAATAGGCTTTAGTAATTGAGCGATATCGAACTTAAGTGGTAAGAAACTTGAGCTTGACTCTAAATTGGTGGCTCAAAACTTTGTTAAAGTGTTAGCCAGCTTCAAGCTAAAAACCAAATTATTTAAGTTCGCTTGATTATGCTTATTTAACTAGTACAAAATGAACTCAATCACACGTTCAAATTCAAACTCAATTAATTATGTTTGAGCTTTAACTTGAGTTCAAAACTAATTAAAAATAATAATAATAGTAATAATAAAAGATTGATTCGACTTATGACTTACTCATGCAAAGTATTAAGATACTTAAATTAAACTTGCTCAATAACAATGACCAAGCTAAATTCGAGAACTTCTGACCCGAACTCGAATAGCTCCCAAACATGGGTATCTCAATTACAGGCATTGCATAAATCATAAAACACTATGCTCAAACAGAAAGATTAATTATTCAAATTATGCAACAAATTGAACATTATTTTAACATATAGAATTGCATAAAGGAAAACACATTAAAATTTTCAAGATGTGGTCTCTTTTTTGCTTTTCCTATACTCTTTTATTATTATTTTTTTTTTATTCAAAATGAATAAATTACTAAAATCCAATATCAGTTCCAACATAATTGCTTTATACCAACATGAAAATCATGCCTTGTTTCTAAGACAAAATTTATTTCCTTTTCTATGAATCTGAATGGGTTTTCTTCCAATATAAGAAAGCAATTCCAAAAATAGAAACAAAATCAATAGCAAAAGCATCAATCAAACGTTAAATTAAACGAAAATTTTCCATTTTAAAATCTTACTGATGTCATTGAATAATTCATGCCATCTCTCTGCTCGTGAAAGCCCTTTTCCGTGGTGCATGCATCATTTGTCTGCAGGTGTTCAGACGGCTTCTTCTCTAAGAACTGATCCGAAAGCTCGCTTCCATTTTTTTCAACCACTAGTTTAGCTCCAAAGATATCAGCATCTGGTGGAGTTGACTGCACAAAATCCTCGTTCAACCTATCCAATATTTTGAAATCTCCAATGTCACAAATCCCAGCAACTTCGCTCTTTCCCAGGTTCTCAGTATCATCAGCCAAACAGTTAGGAATTACCCCATCAGTGGAAGAGGGAGAGAAGACCCGTTTTAAGCGGAGATCCTTAATGGAAACGGAAGATAAATTCAAACCCATCGATGAATCTTCAGCTGGTAAGCTGTTTTTCAGTTTCTTGACAGAGGGTTGCAGCAGATCTTGGTGGTCTCCGCCCAGGTTGCGTTCGGGTCGGCATTGGCCTGACCCGTTGCGGTGGAAATGGACCTGGGATTTGCTTCGACAGAAGATTCCCATCAACGAATGGGCTGCCGGAAGGGCTAGTCGCTTCCGCTTCTTAGAGATTTCCTTCACATCTGCCATTGTAAACCTTCAGCCAGAAACTGTGAAAGAGAGAGGCGAGATGAATGGGTGGCGGGCAAACTGAGATGATAAACATAAACAGGGCGGGAAAGCTTGTCTGAGGTTGGCGGGAAAGTATATGAGTTTGGGCGTACATTTTTGGTCTGATGCAAAAGAAGATTTTACTTTAGCGTATTTAATTCACTGAAATAAAATAATTATTTTATATAAAAAATAAAATAAAAATAAAATAAATTAATTTATATAATTATTTAATTTAATAAAATAAAATAGTATAAGATTTAAAATTTAAAAAAAATTAAATTTTTTAAAATAATTTTTTTGCTTCGCATAAGGTTAAAATAATCATTTAGTGGAGGCATTGAATAGTTATTCAGTGATTTCGTAAAATAAGATCATAATTAATTATTTCATAAAATAATTATTCTGTAAATCAAATAACTGTATTACTATAGCGCGATGAATATATCTGTAATAAAATTCTTATTACAACGAACCAATTGTGTTATTAGTTTGTTAAAAAAAAAAGCCCCAACTTCTAAGGTTGAAAAAAAAAATAAAAAAGTCAAAAACTGAATCGAATTATAGTATTCAATTCTATTTTTGTTCCAATATTAATTAAGTATATTTGGTTCAAGTTAAGTTTTGGTTTATAATTTGAAAACCATAATTATTTGAATTGAATTGAATTTTATTTTTAATTATTTTTAATTTTTTATAATAAAAATAATATTTTATTTTAAAATTATTGAAAAAAACTTAAAATGTTAACTTTTTAAATTGATGAACCAAATTGTTGGAATTCAATTTGATTCGATTTAGTTATATATCCTATTTACTTTAGTTTTAAAAAAAATCGAAATATTGCACACCAATTATAATTTTTTCTAAAACCAAATCGACCTAGTATCATCCGTACTATTTTTTGTTAAATTCATTTACTACTTCTTCCAAAAGTTTGTTATCAAGTTACCATTAACCACGAATTTTTACTTTTCCTTTTTATTAACTAATCTAATTATTAAAAAAATAAAATTTAACCAACTAGAATATTTTGATTAATTCGATTGTTTAATTAAATTAACTGAACTTAAATTGTTCTACCATTAATAAATTAAATTACATTTTCAAGTCTTTAATTCTTAATTTTTTTTATATAATTAAAACAAGCATAATCATTCAACAAAGATTCATAATGCTAAACATAAATAAAATGTATATTCATAATAAATAAAAAATTTAAAACAACTTAAAACTTTAAAATATGATTTATATATATTTTTGAATAATTAGTCCGTTATTTTTTAAATATCGAACTGAATTAATTAATAATTTAAATATTTTCAAATCTATATAGAATAAATTATTAATATGATAAGAATATACTAATTGTCTAAATCTTTATAAAAAAATTATTAACGAGTTACCATTTATAAAAAATATAAAATACCTTAAATATAATTATGACATAAAAATACAAATGTATTAATTATTAAATCTATTTATAACTCATTTTTCTATTTCAAAAAAGAAATCAACTACAATAAATCTTCTCGGCATCAAAAACAAGTAGAGACTTAGTAGTAGAGACTTAGTAGAGCTATAGATATAATGAATCGAGCAAGACTTAATTCTTAACATGGGCTTGAAATATTTCTTGTCTTTAATAATCATTGCAGACGGTGATGTACAATATGTTTAGTTCATTATAATTATTATTTCATTATGAGTTGATTTGGTGTGCTGCAATGATATGATCATTTGGTTTATTCAATTTTATAGAATAATTAACTCTAACTTTTTTTTACCCAAGGCCGAAATAGCATTTTGTATCACTCTTATTGAATGGCTATTCTAGTCTTGAGGCGGACGACAAAATTGCTTTAGAGTATTAAATCCTCTTTATTGAGGATTCAAGTCTCACAGTTGTTTTATTACGTTAAATCAAAGTTATTGCTATATAAGCGCTATTTCGTCCCCACAAAATATCTATTTTATTATGACTCTATTTCATTCAGTAAACCAAACATATTGCAAATTCATTTATCATCTTGAATCCTTCTTAGCTTCCATGTTAGACCTACATTGTCACCAACGTTATCATCATCATCACCACAAAGTTTAATAAGCTATGAAGCCACGTCTATCTCTGATTCTAAAAAACCAAAGTAGTTCCTATTAGATATCAATGACAATTTAAGACTATATAAATATGAAATACGTATACGCGCATGAAGTTTGTTGCATGGCATGTGTATGTTGTTGTACATGTATGATTGTAATACACGACTGATATCTATAGTGAATGAGAAATTGATCTTAAAGTATCCATTTGAAGAGGAAAAAATTGGTTGGTTTTGTTGGATGAAGTGGAATCTCACATTGGTACTTTATGTGTTACGTTGTTTGATTTATAAAGACATAGTTTTAATTAGGCTTTAAGGGTACTTAAGCTTTTATGTGAGGATTAAGCTAGGGCATGGGCTTGGATTTAACTTAAAAGCCAAGTGAGTTTTATCATTTTAGAACCTAATCTATTCAAATTTTTTTAAACCTATTTTAAACCAATTTTGTCTAAGTAAGATAAGATTATTCCAGATTTATTTTAATTTTTATATTTCGAATCCTTGTCTATGATTCGAAATTCTGCTAGTTTTCTTCTTTGTCCAAAACAGTTCCTTATTTCCTTCCTCGATGTTTTTCCATTTTCATATTCGAAATTTTGAGAGAGAATTTTTTGCATCCTCTGGTTTGCAGTGTCGTAATTGATGGTACTTTCAATCTATAACAAATTAAAGGGACATAAGAAACGTGTCACGATATCTATCAAGCATTCGAATAGGTAAATAATAAGCGTTTAGATCAAAAGTTTCTAACCTAACATAATCGACAAACAATATTCAATATTCAGATTCTTTTTTATTTCATGCTTTCATATAATTTTGCATTTCGATTATTGTAATATTGAATTTTATTCGTATATACTTTTGTTTAATTTGATCATAGGGTGCAACAACCTTAAGATGTTTACTCTTATATATCTTATCTTTTTCCGAACAATGCAAAGTCTAATATTATCGACTTGGATTTTCGTCGATTCCTTTTAATTAGGTATTTGATTCTAGTTTTATAATTGTTCAAAAACCATATTGCAATCTTGATCATTGTTAGATACTACTTTTAGTTTTCTATTCAGCCGTTTTCCTATCATGCAGTGCTAATTGTTTTTGTTGAAGTACCTTTCTTGTTCTTTGCTTTTGGCATAATAGTTTGTCTATCAATCCGTTTTGCATTAATAGTGCAACTTATTCATCCATAATTTCTTTATATTTATGTACATATATATAATACTATTTATATATTTTTTATTATTTATGTTTAGATTACTATTTTGGAAACATATATGTGATTGGTCTTTTTTAATATTAGTTTCAAATATTCAGTACGTGTATATATAAACATATATTGTTTGTTGTTTACACGTGCAGTATTGATTTCTGTAGCAATTGATAGTGCATCATTGAATATTAATGCATTAATATTCTTTCCGTACATTGTTTATTAAAATTTTATATATTGTCTCCGTTCTCTTAGTAGCTTTATATATATATATATAATTATGTTTAATTAGTGTATGGTTCTATTTGTTTTATAATAATATTATAAATTGTGATAGTTGATTTGATATTTTAAATAATAGATGGCAAAATCTTTTATAAGATATTGAAAGATATGATGAATGCTTTGTTGATAAATTTAGAGTTACGAGAAATTATTTTTATAACCAATTATATTTTAAATAAAATATTCTCCACGAAATTGGACAAGACATGAATGGATTATGAAAGGTTCAAAGATTGTATGGCAAATGCACGAAATTATGAGATGTCTTGATAAGGTAACGATTCCTCTATCTCAAAAGGTAAAAATCGGACTAAAAACAATAATGCAGCATATCATTTTCTTGCGTATAAGTTGAAAACTCCTAAGATTCATATAAATACGATAATTGAATAGCGAAATTCTTCATTGTGTGAAGATGTATTTTTATAAAAAAAAACATAAAACAAACTACGAAAAGAGCTTATAAGTTCTCGAATAATGATCCACAAATGGACTAGAAAATTGAATTTTTTTGTGAGGAAATGTGAGAAAGGACTAGCGACATCTTCTAACCCAACATATAAACACATTA
>JBBYHO010000022.1:6350840-6369106 GCA_038382025.1 Adansonia gregorii | reverse complement strand
TCTTCACTCATGATTAAGAGTCGAGACTCTGAGTTTTCATTTTAGTGATTGTGAGATATTTGAATGCCTCCGGATTGATTTCATTAATATTATTTTGGAAGTCTGTATACTTAGACGGTCAAAATAATAGGTTCCTAAAGGCTTGTTTCAAAACTCTCAATTTAATAAAATTTTAGTTAAGGTTTGTTTTCAAAGTTTCATTTTATTCGATTACATACTTTTGTTCTTTTTCATAAAAGCTCTTGGACGAATGTCCTTTGTTGTAATAAGTTTGAAGTTTTTACTTGATTTCAATTATTTTGCAATTACTATATTTTTATGAAATTTTCCTTTTCACTAAGATTTTTTCTCCAAATCATGCTATGCATTCATATTATTCCCGAACCAACATTTGGTTGCTCATACACGTACCGACGCAAATTACTAAATATAGGATTGTTAAAAAAATCAAATCGTTCAATTAGTTGAATTGAGAATTGCAAGAGGTTCAAAATTATTAAAGAATTAAATTTTAATTAAAATGACTTAAAATCGATTCAATTAGTTAAAAATTTCAAAAAATTTATTTTTACGTTTTTAATCATTTTTTCAAAAATATTTTTTATATTTGATGAGATTTATATCTATAACCTCTAAAAATTATACTAAAGACTATACAATTAAGCCAAATACATGTTTTTTTATTAATAATTTAGTATATTTAAAATTCTTTTAAAAATATTTAAAATATCTCTTTAAATTAATCAGTTAAATAGGAGGTCACACCAACCTGACCTCCGGTCCCTTTTTAATCTTGGGATACATTTTTTTTCTTTTCATTGTTCTATGTGTTTTTTTAATAATAACAGGAGATTATTATCGAACATTTTAATATCTGAATTGTGAAAAATAAAATTCAACTAAATGTGATATTGATTTTCAATCGTCACTAGAAAGATCAAATCTTTATTTATGTTATAATCGACTCACGAACCTGATTATTGATAAATCTTTGGATTTACACAAATCACAAAATCAATCCTTTTGAATTTCATAAATACATTTACGGGAAGATTTTTTAACTTAATTATAAATACTCTCAAATAGACTGGTTTGGATAAATTCAAGCCACGGCAAGGGCTTCGACAATGGATTCTTTGTCTCCATATTTGTTCTTATTGTGTACCAGGGTTATCGATCGTTCTTTCTAAAAATCAAAAGGATGGAACTTTCGGACGAATCCAAGCAAGCAGGTTGGGACCATGGGTGAATAAGCTTTTCTTGGCGGATAACAATTTATTGTTTGCTAGAATGAAAGAGCAGTAGAGAAAAAACAAAATGTTTGCCAAAGTTATATGAGGATAGCTTGGAAAAAGAATCAAATTACTGTTAATTTTTAAACAAATTATTAAAATACAGTTAATTTAAAATAAATTATCGAAATATTTCTGTTTTAACTAGCGAAAAATTGTTAAATTGACTTGCAAATCCTATGTACAGGTAATTTGAAATCAACTATCAAAATTTGCTGTTTTAACTAGCGAAAAATCGCTAAATTGACTTACAAATCCACGTAAGATTTGTATATCCTATGTGAATTCGCTAAATACTTTAGCGAATCCTACATGATTGCTTACCATTATTATTTTAATGTTAGTATTATTTTTAGTAATATCATTAAGGTTGTTATTATTATGTCAGTATTTTTTTAGTTTATTATAATGTTAGTCTTTTTTAAATTAATAAAATATAATATTATTATAAATATAATAATAGTTTTTATTATTAAAAAATTATTTTATTTATGATTAATGATAATAAATTTGTTTATTTAAATTATAATCGTATAATTATTTTAAAATATATAATTTAAACTTTTAATTTCAATTGCAATCGTTTAATTATTTTTTAAATTTAAATTAAGGGTTATTATAATCTAATTATTTTAAAATTTAGGTTGTAATCTGTAATTGTTAAGGGTTATAATCGTCTAACATAAGATACGCTTGCCGGTTTAGCAATTTCAAATAATTAAGATTTTAAAGTAATTAGATGATTATAATTTAAATTTTAAAATAATTAGAAGATTACAACTTAAATTAAAATTTTGAATTAAATAAATTAAAATAAATATTTTAAAATAATTACATGATTACAATTTAAATTAACAAATTTAATGTCATTAATCATAAATAAAATAATTTTTAATGATAAAAACTATTGTTATATTTATAATAATATTATATTTTATTAATTTTAAAATTTACTAACAAAATAATATAATCAAAAAATACCAACATAATAATAATAACCTTAATAATATTATTAAACATAATAATAATATTATAATAATAACAATTAGTGAATCCATATAGAATTCGCTAATTTAGTAAATCTTTCGTGGATTTACCACTCAATTTAGTTGCTTTTAGCTAATAGCAGTACTCCAGTAATTTATTTTATATTAATAGTACCATTTAAAAATTAACAATAGTTTTATTCTTGTAGTAAAAATCCACTCAATCCTTGTACTATAATGAATAGAGATTTTTTAGTAACTTTTGTTCCTTTTATCTATGGCCTCAATTTTTAAATTGATTTATAAAATTAAATATTCAAAAATTTTTAAGTTGATCTATAAGATTAAATATTCAAATTGCGTGACGATCATTGTACTTAAAAGGAAAAAATGAACGTCAAACTAACTAATCCTTTAAATCACACTACAAGGATCTTAATTATTCAAAGAATCTAAACTAATCTGGGCGTTCGAACCAGAGTACTCCCAGAGAATTAAACCTTTTAACCTGCCATTGCAGCTAAGATACCTCCAGCACCATTGAAGCCCCAGCTCTCTCAGCCTTATCTTGAAGCCTGTCAAAGTAATTCCAGCAATGGAGTATTAGACTGAAATAGCACATGCAATTGCTGCACTTATTTTCTTTCAAGCATTGGCTTGCGAAAGAGGGCTCAAAAATATGGCCCCATCATGCACTTGCGCTTTGATCTGGTGCATATTAACTGTTGCGTCATCCCCTCAAGCTGCCGAGTTATATGACCTTGTTTTTGCTAGCAGGCCACATTTTGAAGCTGGCAAGTCCATAAGCTTACAATCAGCTGCCTGTGATCGTGTTGCTGTTAATGTTAGGGGTAAGATCTTATCTCTTACTACTGACCAAACTTGTAGAATGGTGCTGGGAAAGAAATATATATTTGGATAATGATTTTGATGAGAAGGTGTTTCAATGCTGTAATTACAGATCGAGGCATGCAACTAAGAGCGGCTTCTAGTTTATTTGATTGCATTCCTCAAATTAAAATACTTGATCTTCAAGGCCTAAGAAAGCCCATGAAAGTGTTGGATGAATCCCTGGAAGTCGAAGATAATTGATGAGCATTTTCAATTCAAGGACTTTGTTGATATGATGTTGGGAACTTCAGCAACTGCAATTGAATGGACGCTGTCAGAACTCATCAAGTATCAATGGATGTTGAATAAAGTCCAAAAAGAGTTAAAAAAAAAAAAAAAAGGTGGTAGGCACCAGCTAATCCCGTTTGGTTCTGGCGGCAGAGGCTGCCCCTGGAATGCAACTTGGTCTCACCATTGGAATGCTTCTGATGGTACCATTCGTTCACTGCTTTGACTGGGAGCGCCCAAATGATATATTTTGACAAAAAACAACTTGTATTTTTATACTTTAGGTTATGAAAAGATCGATAAGATCGCTAGACCATACCAACCCAATCAAACTCTTAAAAAATAATGAAATAAATATAATGACCACCTATCTATATTAACACTAAAGTTATTTCTATAGTTGCTCAGATTTCCACCAGTACAAGAGATCATACTGAGATCATTGAATTGAATAATTTGTTACTAGAATTCAAGACCAATAATGCTAATAAATATAAGTTACAAAGGAAGAAAATTGGCTACTCAGCTACGGCTCAGCATTGACCTGGAACCATCTCGCTATCAAATTGACGTACAATTTATATACATTACATGATCACATAAAATTCAACTAGATGAAAGCGATAAGACGGAGAAAATATTAAATTATTAATGCATTATTTTCAAGACCTCTGGCAAGCTTTTATGGGGCAGGCGGTGGCCGACACTAAAGTTAAACCTTGAAAACTCCTTGTAACTGAATTGAGCAAATGTAATATTGTGATTGGACACCAAATATATTATAAGAATGTGATATTCATTTGCTGTATAATTAAAAAGCAAAATGATTTAGTTCTTTGTTTTTTTTTTCCATTGGTTCAGTAATCGTTACGCAAGCACTAGGATGATTCCAATGTTAATTCCGTTGGGTTGTGGGATATGCATCGGAAATTCAATATTGCAACTAAATAAAATTAATCATTGCAATGATATATTACGATTAACCCGATAAAAATTATACGAAAATAAAAAATATATCAAAATTTAAAATACGAGTAGGTATGAATTATCAAATTAGATGAATATTAAAGTTCAAAAATTGAGTAAAAATAAAACCTTTGATTTTAAGACGATTATTAATTGTCTCTTAGATGCTTAATAATTTTGCGCAATTAATCTATCAAACCTCTTCAATCATATTACAGATTAAAAACACTGTTAATTTAGACATAGTGGATCAAAAGATGCAAAAATTCTCTCTTAAAATAAAACTTAAAGGAAGCAGAATACTAAAATATTTTTAGATAACAAAATAATTAAACTCGCTTTTAAATACTGTTATCAAGCAGTTTATACATAGACAGGAAACTCTTCAAATACGAACAAACATAATCATACGGACAAAAATATCTTAAATAGACATAATGGTTGGTCCAAGTTGGGCTTTGAAAATATAAGTCCGTTAACCTTTTAACTCAAGCCCAAACCTTGAGCTTAGCTTGGCTCGATTTTATCAATATCAATCAATTTTCTTTCGATACAATCAGATCAATTTCTTATTCATCATGAATATCAATCATGAAATATAATCTAACACCGTGCATCTATATATATATATATATATGATAGTTTACGTATTAATATATGTATTTTGTATTATACACAATTTAATTTATTATTAATATCCGACAAATTCTTTCTAAACTTTGTGGCACGCCTTGACCTCGATAACTTTTTTCACAATTCTTCTTTAAAAAGTTTAATTCTTTGTACGTATTACCATTATCTGAATTTTTCTGTAATACTATGACTGTATACTAAATAATTAAGATTAAAAAATTTAAATTGAATATAGGCAAGTAGACATTGAACTTTGCTCCTGCTTGTTTACCTTCTGTATGCAAGCTCAAAGCCATCAATATAAGTATTCCAGTTGCAGAGGTAAAGACCGACTGACCAAGTCCCCGGCGTCTGGCCTGCTTTTAAAAAAAAAAAAAAAACTGCACCCCCATTTGAGCACGACCTCAACTTTTAGTTGAATTAGTCAGAGAAGTAAATTTCCTACCATGGAAGGGACAGGGACAATTATTGCAGTTGCTGCACTTTTCTTTTTTGTCTTTCAAGCATTGACCTGGAAAATTAGGGCCAAAAACAAGGGATTACCTCCTGGTCCAAGAGGGCTTCCTATTCTTGGAAACCTTTTCATGATAGGGAGCAAACCTCACCAAGATCTTCAACAGTTAGCCCAGAAGTATGGCCCCATTATGCACTTGCGCTTTGGCTTGATGCCTGTAATTGTTGTTTCATCCCCCGAAGCTGCCGAGCTGTTCCTCAAGACTTATGACCTCGTTTTTGCTAGCAGGCCACCTCATGAAGGTTCCAAGTATGTTTGTTACAATCAGCAGAATTTGTCCTTCTCCCCGTACGGGCCTTACTGGCGCAACATGCGTAAGATGTGCACCTTAGAGTTACTTAGTAACCTCAAAATTAATTCTTTCATGCCCATGAGAAAGGAAGAGCTTCATCTTCTAATTCAGCATATCCAAGAGGCTGCTTCTGCTCGTGTTGCTGTTGATCTTAGTGCTAAGGTCTCAGCTCTTAGTACCGATATGTCTTGTAGAATGGTCCTTGGAAAGAAATATAATCGTGATGATTTCAATGAGAAGGGCTTCGAAGCTACAATCCGGGAGGGCATGCAAATAGGAGCTGCTTTTAATTTAGCTGATTACATCCCTCAAATTAAAGGACTTGATCTTCAGGGGCTAACCAAGCGCATGAAAACTATTGCCAAGGCTTTTGACGACTTCTTTGAGAAGGTAATTGATGAGCATGTTCAATCCAAAGATGAAAACAGAATCAAGGACTTCGTTGATGTCATGCTCGGATTCATGGGATCAGAAGAGACTCACGAGTACCGCGTCGAGCGAGACACGATCAAAGCAATAATCCTGGTACCCCTCTATATCTCAATATACATATATATATATATATATATTTCCGAACTTGTCCACAGTGCTATTCGGTCTAAAAAATGTTTGCTGATCACGATTCTTGCAGGACATGCTTGTCGCTGCAATGGATACTTCAGCTGCTGCAATTGACTGGACACTGTCCGAACTCATCAGACACCCACGGGTGACAAAGAAAGTGCAAAAAGAGCTGGAAAATGGGGTAGGCCTGAACCGGATGGTCGAAGAATCAGACTTGGAGAAATTGGAGTACTTGGACATGGTTGTGAAAGAAAGCTTTAGGCTTCATCCGGTGGCACCATTGCTGGTCCCGCATTTATCAACGGAAGATTGCACGGTGAATGGGTTTCACATTCCCAAGAATTCACGCATCTTAATAAACGCATGGGCCATAGGTCGTGACCAAATTGTTTGGACTGATGCAGAGAAGTTTTATCCAGAGAGATTTGTCGGAAGCGATATCGATCTTCGTGGACGCAACTTCCAGCTAATCCCATTTGGTTCTGGCCGCAGAGGATGCCCTGGAATGCAATTGGGTCTCACCAGTGTTAGGCTCGTGGTGGCACAATTGATTCATTGCTTCGATTGGGAGCTTCCAGATGATACGTTGACAACTGAGTTGGACATGACTGAGGACTTTGGGCTAGTTTGTCCCAGGGCCACGCATCTCCTGGCTATACCAACATGGCGCCTTAACTTTTGATAAAATGGCTGTGTAAAATTACTGAGTGGTAACTAGAATTTGCTACAAGTGGGTGCAGGTGAGTGTTTTTTTTTTTAATTGAAAAGAGAAATTATTTAAGTAAGTTTTTTTTAAATAATAAAAATTCTAACAGATATAAATAACTTCGGGTTTTATATTTATATTTATATTATTATTGGGGCTTCTCTTTTTGCAAAATTTTTTGTTGAATTAATATAACTTGAATCATCATTAAATTTAATGGAGGACTTTACCTAATAATAGCATAGATTATAAGTTGTAAGAAGGGTAATATAAATTTTAAATCATTAAACTTAGTATCAACTTTTATAGAGGACCTAAACTTTTAATACATCATTAAATTTTTATTATTAATAAATTTAAGTCACATTAACTTCATTAAATAATTATAAGAAAAAAAACTGATTTACTATGCATACATGATATAGGTCTACCAGTTATTATCTTGATAAGATATAAAAAAAACACGTTACATATGGATACTAAGTGGATTTTTCTTAAGAATTACATAACGAAGTTAACATGAGTAACGTAATTTGTTAGTAATAAAAGTTTAGAAACATAATTTGATGAAATTAAAAGTTGACAACCCTCGTAAAAATTAATACTAGTTTACCTAGAATAACCTTGTAAAAAAGAAGAAAATTTTGACAAAATTATTTAAATAATGATTTTTGAATTTTTAGAAATGTTTCAAGCCAACATTATCTCCCAAAATTTCTCTTTTTTTTTTTTGGGTTAAAAGTTGGCAAATCGCCCAATTCCCATGTAAAATTATTATTATTTTTTAAATACATGGGTAATCTATGAAAGGTTTTCTAAATATATAAGAAATAATCATTTGATAGGACGATTATAAAGTGATTTGTCGTATTAAATTATTTTTTTGAACAAATAAGCAATTTCTCAAATAAACTTGTTTTTTTAAATGGATGAAAACTCACCCAATATAGCATCAACGATAATATTAGTGAATGTTTTTTGTAATTGTAAAATTTACTAGTGATGCTGCAAATGTCATTTTTTCAATGAATATAAGTTCTTTCTTATTTATCATAACGTAAGTGAATCAACATTCATTTGTGCAAATTCGTATAATGAACATAAGCATCATAATATAAATTATAGAAATATTGCATTATTATAGAAAATTATATCTTCTAGCATAATTGTATAACGTATTAAAAAAATGCAAAATATTATTTGTACACATGCATATTCATTAAAAAGTTATACATTTATACATTAATGCACAAGATTTAATTTGTCATATATATTGATAAGGGCACCTATATATATTGATAAAGGCACCTATCACGTAATATAGAATAATAATGCGAAGCTCTCCTATTACATGGTAGCAATACTCGCCATTCAATATTCTTAGTTTCAATGCCAAGTGCACTCCAAGTACAACATCGTCGGCATCTTGCTGTCACCACCGATGCTTTTTCTTGAATGGCTTCCATTGGATCATGGATACCTTCACCTGCAATATCTAAAATAAAAATTCACTCATAGACATACGCACGTTTGCAATACCTAAAAATGACAACTCATTGCTAGAGGAGCCAACAACTACTACACCAAAAATAGGATAGGTTGGTGCCATTAAAGGCTGAAGCTAGGGTGCCAAATTGATACATAGTAGATGATATGTAGAAACTAAAATTGGGTTCAAAAGGTCAACATCTAACATTCTTGTTGGCGGTATGGTTGGTAAAACCTATCATCATTATCATTCTTAGTGTGACTGAATGAATATGAACAACTAGTTGATAATCTAAGATCACTTCTTGGTTTGAGATGACTAAATGATATCTTAGATGCACTGACATCGTCAACATGTGAAGAAGTAAATTGACTTATGTTTCAACTAATTACTTACCGTGGGTAGGTCTATGAAGCTCTATTTCTTCTATAGGAGGGCCTAGATTTGAAGTTTGTTGAGAAAATAACCTACTTTTATTGTCTAGAAATCTCGAAAATAGACAAATAAAAGGTTGTCCTTGATCCATGAACCATTTAATGTATTCATCTAATGGTGTGAAATTCCTATCTAAAATAGGAGAACCATGAGGAATTTAGTTGGAATAATTTCTCCAACACGGATCCATTTTTATGCTTATTCAACTAGTATTCCTCTTATTCACCACGCATGTCAATTCTATAAATCATCTGAAGGCTCATTGGTGTTTGGGTATTGGTTGTTGCATCCTGAACTGGCATAGGATCTTAAACATGTGGTGTCACTCTATAATTGCAAAGCATATCAACACTGTATTTTCACTCCATATGTAGCTATGACAAGGTTGCCAAATGGAATGTTGAAACTACTTATTCTTGGTTGCGGTGGAATGTTGAAAATATTAGTTCAAGACATGGTTGGGTAATGGAATGTTGGTCTCTTGTTTAAGACGGGTTTACTCTGGGTGAGTTTATATGTGTTAGAGTTGAAACTACTTATTCTTATTATGTTGGTCTCCATCTAGTGCAATGGTTATTGGAACTCATAGTAGTTGATTTGGTTTCTTTAGTCAACATTATAGTGGTTTCTTGCTTTTAAGTTATGGTCAGTAAACTTGATGGAAGAACGTGCTGCATATTTCTAGAGTATGCATTGGGTGTCAGAAGATTGCAGTGTATGATCCTTTGGGTGCCGATGGATGTGCTAAGAAAATGCAAGGCCAATGAGGCAGTGAAGGAGTTGTTAACATAGTTAGACCAAGGAGTCAGCAAGAAGGTCGAGCATGTGACAATGTCTAGCAGAGGAAGCCCTGTGTTCCCTGTCTAGTGATGGTGAAGGCATGTGACGTTTTCCAATTCTGTGTTCAAACTAGTTGCCTTTTGGCACAAGGCAAAGTGAGAATGAGCCAAGATCTTTTATGGTTGTTTTGCCAGACAAGTTTAGGTTTAGGCTTTAGTTTGGTAATCTCTAGTGAAGCCAAATAATCCCATGGTCATGGTCAGTGGTGGATCTTAAAGTTTATTTATTTATTTTTAATTTTCGGTGGGGGGAATTAATAATCTACTAGATCTTAAATTTTTTCATAAAATGTATCTAACTATATTAATATGAATTAATGCAAGCAATGCACTAACAAAAGGGAATAAATTTTTAAAATTATAAATTTTATCAATTCATAAACAAATGTATTAAGAAACATAATATATCAAATAAATTACAGTATACATAATACGTCAAATAATAATCTTACTTAAAATTGTGAATAACTTTTTTTAAAAATAATATAAATAAATCAACTGCTAAACAATATATTTTTTATCAAAATAAAAAAAATTCTATTAAAGTAGTAAGGTTGAAAGTTCGAGTTTAGAAATTAGGGTATTTTTATAATCTTTTGTTTCAATCTAACTTTTGTGTTAGCAAAAAGTTGTATGATAACAGCACAAGAAGATGTAGAATAAAACTAGAAATGAAAAGTTATATGACAAAGAAATATTTTAGTCAGCCAAGAAAAAGAAAAGAAAATAGGTTTGGCATTTGGTTTGAGACTTAAAGTCTCATTCAAAAGGCTACAAAATCAATTTAGTTTTTATTAAGTTTGCATTACTGTGATTTAACATTTGTGATAAACCTTTTAATTTTAAGGATTTGTAAGTATGATTAGTTAGTATAATAAATAGACAAATATGAACATTATTTTAATCAAAATTTAATTACAGTGCAAAAAATTAAATAAAAGTCACATAAATAAGCAAAATTAATAATTTTCATTTAAAAGATCTATATATATATATATATATATATGCTAAGAGAGATTTAAAATTTATGGAAGGGCAAAGGCCGGCCGCCTCGTGCTCATATTAGAGCCACCCTGCCCATGGTGGCATTAAAGAAACTTTTTCTGGAAGAAATTGACTCGGTGAAATTTTAAGTAAAGATGGGGATTTGTTGGAAGTTTGCTGCAAATTTTAGATAGGCAAATCAACGAATCATCTCCTTTTTTAGTTTCATGTTTTTAGTTGGTTGTTTGAAAATTTGAAAGATGACTGGTCAGTAGATGAAATTGGACAGAATAGGAGTTGATGGTTTGGCGTTGGGCAGCCAAGCAAAATCTAAGATGAATACCCAAACCTAAACCTTTAACTATAAACGGATGTTTGGTGCCTTGGTGCTGGCAGAGAGTTGAGTGGAAGAGTTAAAAAAAAAAAAATGAAAATTCTTTGTGAAACTGTTGAAAGTTCTCTCTCAGTGTTGGATTCAATTGCTCGTAGTGGAAAATTCTAAGCAATTTCGGTGAATGTCATTTTGTGGCGGAGGTATTTTGCGATGTGTGTTTGTCCTCGAACCCCCTATATATATATATATATTGTCTTGTCCTTTAATGTCTTCTTTCATTGTTTTGAGTTTATTAATATATTAGTATTTTAGCTGCTCGGTCTTATTTTTAAGTGGTACTTTGATCAACTTTCGCTCTAAAATGATTTGAATAATTAAAGTTTAAATCACGATTAAATCTGTTTATATCTATTTTTGTTTGTTATATTATAAAAATATTATTTTTATATTAAAATATATTTTTTTAATAATTAAATTTAAATAAAATTATTATTTTTATTTTAAATAATAATTTAAATCGATCCAAATTAATAAAAATCTTGTTCAGAATCTGACTTATACTGATTAGGCTATTCGGGATAAATCGCACGGGTATAAAATTAATTATCACTAGCATACATACCCACACTATATTACAGGCAGTTTTTCTTTCTTGGTTATTAATATATATGTTAATTTAAATTTTAAATAATTTGAATGACTAAATGAATGTTTATATGAATAATGTAAGTTAAAGTCAACTTTTTACAAATTTTTTATCTAATACATCATTATTTTAATTTTTTAGTAAATTTTTTTAATAAAGAATCATATACAAATAATAATATATAGACTATAAATTTACTATATAAAAAAATGAAATCTTTTAAAAAAATTTTGAGGGGACGAGAAAAAGGCTTTGATAACGAGAAAAAAAGGCAAGAGAAAAAGGAAAAAGATGAATGAAAAAGCTTTGAAAAGATACTGAAAAAGAGGCGGGGACAGAGAATAATATTAATATTAAAAATTATTGATTTAATAATAAATAATTTTTAATAATTAATATTTATGTTAACATAACTATTTAAAAAATATAAAATAAAGTTTTAATAATAATTATAAATAATATTTTAATAATAAATAAGCTTATGTTTAAGAGTGGTGTAGGACCCTCGTCATAAGATTTAAAGCATGCTAATGATCCAAGACAAAGAAAAGCTCAATTTGCATACCATTACTATTAAAACAGGCCAATGGCTTAAAAAAACCAACCTATATATAGACAATTCGTCTATTTAAGAAAATGTTTAAAATTTATTTTATAGATATGATACATGAATAATAAATATCTTTTATTTAGACTTATCAATTATATCGTAAACTTAAAAAAAAATTAAACTCAACTCAATTGGGCTAAAAAAATCGACAAATCGAAACAGACCAATCCAAACTCGCAAATAACCCAAATTCATAATGATTTAAACCCGAAATAGCCTAAACTGAATTGACTCAAATAATAAATCCGAAATATCAGGAATAAGAAATAACTAAACTTAATAAACTTAAGTATTAAATCTAATTGACCAAAATTGATTAACTCAAGTGTTAAACTTAGTTGACCCGGACTCAAAATGGCTTGAATCCAAAATAATCAAAACTCGATTAACTTGAGTATTAAACTCATTGGATCCCTCGAAATGAATGAAACTGAAATAACTTGAATCTAAAATGAATCGAAACCGAAATAACCTGAACCCAAAATTAATATGAAAATTTAAATTTTTGAAATGGTTCAAGTTGAATTTCACTTCTTTTTTATTTGATTTTTTTCCCAAGCCAAAGAAAACAAAAATAATAAAATTTAAAAGCAGAAATAGATAAAAAAAAAAAAGCATGTGGCATATGGATGTCTCCTCCATCCATTAATCCGAATTTTAAAGCTAATTAACTCGAACCAAAAATATTCTATACCCAAAATGAATTGAAAAGAAAACAACTCGAACTGAAATGACATGAAACAGAAATAACTCGAACTAAAAAATGACTAAAAAAATTAAATATCCAAAATGATTCAACCCAAATTTTATTTTTTTTTCAATTTTTTTCTTAAATTAAAGCAAACCAAAATAATATAACTTAAAAAAACCTAAAAAGTAAAAAAAAAAAAATTACACGGTGACTTAGCTCTGCTCAAAGGCCAGGCTACCTGCCGAAGCCCGAAGGTCTACCCAATATTTGAAAGAGTTTGAACAAACATATTAAGCCCGAAAAATGGGCTTGAACAAAAAAATTAAGCTTGATTAAAAAATGGATCGGGTCTTAGGTTCAACTTTCAAAGCCCGAGCCCAGCCCCACCCGACCTATTTTACTATTACATTATATAAATTTATTTTATTTTTTATGTATTATATAATTTTTGTCATATAAATAATACATATATATATAATATTATAGTATAAACTTTTTAAACTACGTTAAATTATTTATATTTATAAACTTAATAAAAAATTAATAAAGATTAAATTTTTAAAAATATATTTTTTAAAAAAAATAAATTGTAAAAAAATAATATGAGCGAACTTAAACAGGCTTGAATTATCTATTTATAAATATGGACGATCTTGATAAAATTCGAAGTCCATACTTCAAACCGAACTAAACATAAATAAATATATTTAATATTAAAATTATACACAAATTCAATCCAAATCTGATCCAAATCTGACCTAACTCGGTCGCAAGAAGGTCTAGTTGACATGTTCTCCGTCCACCAAAATCTCCAAATTTTACATATAGGATATTATAGGGTTTGATTTTTTTTTTTTTTGTCTTCAAGTCATTAAGACGCCATAATATCACAGATGAACAGTAGTGACGACAGCAGCCTCAAACTTTTGCCCTGCCTTCACAGATTTATAAGCCTTCAGGCCAATTGAAGCAACCGAAAGCTCTAACCCTAAATTTAAGCCGACTTTGCAGATTCCTTCCATGGATTGGACGTAGACAATTCTAGCAATTTCTGCACTCATCTTTTTCTTCCAATTGGCGAGGAAAAGAACGACCAAAAAGAGATTACCTCCTGGCCCAAGAGGGCTTCCTATTCTGGGAAACCTTCTCATGATAGGAGACAAGCCACACCAAGATCTTCAAAGGTTAGCTCAGAATTATGGCCCCGTCATGCAATTGCGCATTGGCTCCGTGCCTATCGTTGTTGCCTCGTCCCCTGAAGCGGCCAAGCTGTTCCTCAAGACACATGACCTTGTTTTCGCCAGCAGGCCAATTGTTGAAGCAGTCAAGTATGTGAGTTACAATCAGCAGAACGTGTCCTTCCCTCCATACGGGTCTTATTGGCGCAACATGCGTAAGATGTGCACCCTCGAGTTGCTTAGTAACCTTAAAATTAATTCTTTCAGGTCCATGAGAAAAGAGGAGGTTCATCTTTTCATTGACGATATACAAGAGACAGCCTCTGCTCGCATTGCTTTTGATCTTAGCGCTAAGGTCTCATCTCTTAGTACTGACATGAGTTGTAGAATGGTGCTTGGAAAAAAATATTTGGATAGTGATTTCAATGAGAGAGGCTTCAAATCTGTAATTAGAGAGGCAATGCAAATAGGAGCAGCTTTTAATTTAAGGGATTTCATTCCTCAAATTAAAGCACTTGATCTTCAGGGGCTAAGAAAGCGCATGAAAGTTATTGCTAAAGTGTTTGATGAATTCCTGGAGAAGATAATTAACGAGCATATTCAATTCAGAGATGAAAGCAGAACAAAAGACTTTGTTGATGTCATGTTAGGATTCATGGGAGCAGAAGAAACTGAGTACCGTGTGAAGCGAGACAGTATCAAAGCAATAATCTTGGTATGGTATTCTTAGCTATCTCAACAAAACATAGAGATTCTGACGTTGATCGTATTAAAATATATTTTACTATTTCCAAAATCAGCACTTTAAATCTGTAAACTTGCTAAATTTCACGGTGCCCCTTAGTGTAAAAGCTTTGTTTTTGCTCACAATTCCCTCACAGGACATCCTCGTGGCAGCAATGGATACATCAGCATCTGCAATTGAGTGGACGATATCCGAACTCATCAAGAATCCCCGAGTAATGACTAAAGTTCAAAAGGAGTTAGAAAATGTGGTAGGCATGCAGAGGATGGTCGAAGAATCAGACTTGGAGAAATTAGAGTACTTAAACATGGTTGTGAAAGAAACCTTTAGGCTCCACCCAGTGGTGCCATTTTTGCTCCCTCGTGCATCTATGGAGGACTGCATGGTTAACGGCTTTCACATACCCAAAAATTCTCGCCTCTTCATAAACACATGGGCCATTGGTCGAGACGAAAATGTTTGGACCGATGCAGAGAATTTTTTCCCAGAAAGATTTGTTGGAAGTGACATTGATCTTCGTGGACGCGACTTTCAGCTAATCCCATTTGGTTCTGGCCGCAGAGGCTGCCCTGGAATGCAATTGGCTCTCACTGTTGTCCGACTTGTGGTGGCACAATTGGTTCATTGCTTTGATTGGGAACTCCCTGATGATATGTTAGCGACTGACTTGGACATGACTGAGGACTTCAGTATAGTATGTGCTAGGGCCAAGCATCTCCTCGCTATACCAACCTGGCGACTAAAAACATGAGAAATGGAGACGTAATTTTCGCAAGAACATAGTTTCAGGGTGTATTTGTTGCCTTCTCTAGTACTATGACTTTTCTCGTTTTACATGCAAGCTTTATGGATTTATCATATCTAATTAACATGATTAAATAAACAAATATGATCTACATCTATCTTTTCCTTTGGATGTCATATTTAAAAAAAAGTACTGTAACTTTGTTTTTGAATTTATTTTTCTGAATTTAATCATTATATACACGTATCATATACGAATATATGCAAATCCATAATATTCAATACTACGTGGAAGTAGTGTAATCATAACAAGAAATGTGGATAATCTTTACGGTTTAACATACTAGCTCATGAAAAATAGTCCTTTACATCCATTTGAAGTATTCTTGAAAATTTAAAGTACTTTAAAATAAAATGACTAAAACCCTAATTAAGTAATAAATGCTATTGTAAGAAAATTACAAAATATTGTTAGGATTACTATTAGTGACCAATTTGTTATAAACGACAAGCTTCAAAACTCCAAATAATAAATAACATATATACTATGATAATTTATTAATTAATTATTTCATCATTAATTAATGATTTTTTTCTAATTAAAATATTGTTCAATTTTTATTTATTTTCTTTTTAACACTAAAGTATTTAATAACATTTATTTAATTAATAATTTTATTTTAAATTAAATATTGGCTAATTTTCGTGATTATCTACTTCCTTATTAATACCAAACTCTTTTCTAAAGGAAAAACTAATTGACTTTTAGTAAAAAGCTAAAAATAATCATTCATTAAAAAAATTAAATTAATTATTTGATTTGCACTATTTTGACATTAAAATTATTTAATTTATTATGGAATACATGTAGAATAAATTAAATATACTAAAAATCCTCACATATTTCGAGAATATTCATAAATAGATGTTGATTTATATTATTATTAAAGTTTACAAATTAAGTAACACCAATTTAATTAAAAAATTAATCAAAAAAATTCTAATAAATATAAAATTAAGTATATTCTTATCTTTCCACTTAAATTAATAATCTTCTTTTAAAAAAAAATACTACCCTTTGCGGTAGAAAAAAACTACTGATCTTCTTACTTGTAAAAAGACTGCATACCATTTTACTTAGAAAAAATCAGTATTTTTAAGGCATTATTTTTTAAAAAGCAAATTAGAAAAAAAAAAAACCACTGAAATAATGTGTGTCAATTTCTAGTACTATAATAAAATGACTTATTGAATTTGATGTTACTAAATCAGGCAGCATTAATTCGATAAAACAACATGAAAATATGTTTTAGATTATGGTCAATTTATAAATAAAAGATTAAAAAATTATTTAGTTCAAAATTTAAATATTTTTAATTAATTTTATATTTAAAAATATTCATAAATGAAAAACTATCCACTACTTGAGATAATTTCTTTTTTATTTTTTTAAATTTTCTATTTTACTCACATAATAGGAATGTAAAAATTTACTACATATAAAAGGTCTAACCGAGTTCATTTAAGAAAATTACCCAAAAATCAAAATAAAATTAAAACAAAAAAAATAAGAATCTTCTAATTTTTATTTATTTTTATAAACATACAATTTAAAAAAAAAAACCCATATATAATAAAATACTATATAAGTGGATTATTTTATTAGTAAATTATAATGTGTCTTACTTTTTTAAGATAACATATACTTATATATGAATTCATTTGTTTAACCGGTACTTAGCATTCAAAAATAAAATTTATGTTTAATACATTATTTTTATTGAACTAAGAAAAAATATATTTTATTTATATCTCACATTTATTAATTTGACTAGCCACCTATTAATATTTTTCTACTTATTTTTAACACAATTAAATAAAAATAATCATATATTAATGTAATACATACAAGAATTAGATAAAGTTTAGTTTAAAGGTATTTATAAGCTAGGTTAAACTTAAGTATGGTATTAACGTCATTTATGCTTGCTTAAGTTTAGCTAGACTCGAAATATAGGCTTTAAATTTTTCTCAAATCCACTTATATTTGTAAATGAGTAGTCCAAGCCGTTTAGGCTGGCTCATATTTTTTTCTAATTTATATTTTTAAAAATATATTTAAAAAAATTTAATCTAAAATAATTTAATATTTTTTTATTAAATTTTAAATTTTAAATAACTTAAAATAATTTTTAATGTTTATAACATAATATTATATATATGTACTCTTTATATATAAAAAAATCTAATATATAAAATAAAAAATTAATATATATTATATAATTGTAAAATAAGTCAAGCTTAAACTTTGAAAATGGCAGTCAAAGCCGAATTAATTTTTTAAATTAACCTAATTTATTAACAAATCTTATTTTTTATATTTAACATTTTTGTTCAAACTTATCAAATATAAGATGAACTTTTAAGCTTGGACAGATAACTTAACTTATGAACAACTCTAATTTAATTAGAATTTGGTTAAAATAAAATCATTGTAAA
>JBBYHO010000022.1:6334584-6347031 GCA_038382025.1 Adansonia gregorii | reverse complement strand
GAAATTCTTTTCCCCAACTAACCTGATTCTTCAATTATTTATTTTTTCTAAATATTTTTCTTCGAGCCATCAACGCTCACAGTCTTCACCGATACCTTATAATCTTAAATACGACACAATAAATTAAAATATAATATAAAATATATTTTTTAATATATATAATATTAATTATTAATATATTAATTTATGTAAATAATAATATTTTTTAATATGATTATAATGTAAAAATTAATGCGAATATTCAATCGCCAGATCTAATGGTCTATTTTCTTTCTTGTCCTATTAGGCCTCAAATAAAAATTATTTATTGTCAAATAATTATTTTTATTGATTCACGAATCCCTCTAAGTTTTACATAGATTGCCCGTATAATTTGTGCTCCTCAGCCCCAATTAAAATCTTTTGCCACCATGATCAAGTTGCCTTTGTTTTCTTTATATTGTATAGTATAGGTCAGTCGTCTTCTTCATTAACTTAATGGCAGCTTGAAGTTTATGAACAAGCTCTTGTTCGTTTATTCATTTATTCATTCATTCATCCGTCCATTCGCTCTCTCAGCTCAGTTATTTTTTTTTTCTTTGATTTTCTCGATTCCTATGGCTGCGATGAAACTTTGGGTATTGATGACAGATTTTTGTGTCGGAAAGCCGACCAAGATCAAATCGAAAAGCCAACCAGGAAGAAAATATTATTGCAGCAGCAATCAATTCTGGTTTGTCTTGTTTTTTTCCATTCTTTTATTCTCCATATTATTCAGTGTTCATCTGTTCTTCTTTAAGAAGATGGAGGGGTTAGTTTATTTCTCTAGCAGTGGTGATAGCTCGAAATATGATCAGCCGATTCATTTTCCAAGAAATTCAATCGATTCTAGAACTTCATGTGACGAAAATTCTAGCGGAAAGTTAAAGAAAAACAAAGATTTATGTTCGGGTCGATATATTTATGTTCATGATCTTCCCAAGAGATTCAACGAAGGTGTGCTCAAAGATTGTCAGCTGTTAACCAGGCCCACTGATAAATCTAGTATGTGTAAGTATATTGAAAACTCTGGTTTAGGACCTCGGATTACGAGTTCGGATGATTTGGATTTATTGAAGAACAATTGGTTTTTGACGAATCAGTTCTTGCTAGAGGTAATTTTCCATAACAGAATGAAGAAATACGATTGTTTAACCAATGATTCAAGCCTTGCTTCCGCCATTTTTGTGCCGTACTATGCTGGTTTGGATCTTCGTCGCTATTTATGGGGATTTAATACAACGATGAGGGATTCGTCGGGTATTGATTTGGTTAAATGGCTTGCTGGGAAACCTGAATGGAAACGAATGTCTGGTAAGGATCATTTCTTGATTTCAGGTAGGATTGCTCGAGATTTTCGACGACGATCGAACAGGACATCCGAATGGGGTAGCAAGTTCAGGTTCTTGCCAGAATCTGAAAACATGACGATGTTAACAATTGAATCAGGGTCGTGGAAAAATGACATTGCAGTACCTTATCCGACATACTTCCATCCTTCAAAAAATTTCCAGCTTCTTCAATGGCAGGAATTCGTGAGAAATCAAAACCGGCCATACTTATTTTCTTTCGCCGGTGCCCGAAGATTGAAACAAAAAGGTTCAATCAGGAACGAGATTATCAGCCATTGCCTAGCTTCAAAAAACTTCTGCAAATTACTTGACTGTGCTTCATCAGGTCAAAATTGTGATGATCCTGTTAGCTTGATGAACCTGTTTCAAAGTTCAATATTTTGCTTGCAACCTCCAGGGGATTCATTGACCCGAAGATCGACTTTCGATTCGATTTTGGCCGGTTGTATCCCAGTTTTCTTCCATCCCGGGAGTGCTTACTTACAATATATATGGCATTTACCAAAGCAACATACCAAGTATTCGGTGTTCATTTCATCAAAGGATTTGAGACTGGGAAAAGTAAGGATCAACCAGACATTGCTCCAAGTTTCAAAGGATGACGAACTGGCAATGAGAGAAGAGGTCATCAGATTGATTCCGAGGATTATTTATGCCGATCCAAGGTCTAGATTGGAGACTGTTGATGATGCATTTGATTTAGCAATCAAGGGAATTTTGAGAAGAATAGAGACAGTAAGAAAAAATTATTAGAATTTAGAAACTGATTTGTAATTTTCTAAAGTTTTAAACTATAGTAGGTGATGATTTTTTATTTTTATTTTTTTTAATTTTAAACCCAAATCATATGGTCATTTTTCTTTCCTAAGCAATTGTTCAAACCGTATGCCAGATCGGTTTAGTCTTGTATAGAACCGAATGATGTTTGAACCAGACTTAAAAACTAGTTCAACTAGCGAAATCTAGGAAATAACTCTTTCTTTTTTTAATTTTTTAAAAAATATTTTTATAAGTGACGAGAATTAAACTTATAATCTCTTATATTTATATTAAAGATCAAATCACTAAGTCAAAATATGTATTTCTTTCAATAACATATTATATTTATTACTTATTTAATATTTAAATTTTTAATTCAAACCCATCAATTCAACCAGTCTGATCGATTGGATCTGTATTAAGATGTCACACAGTTTGATTTTTAATCTAATTTTTTAATATTAAAATATTAAAATATGATTATTTAAATATATAAAAAAATTAAAATAAATAAAATAAATCTTATTATATAAATATCCATATCAAATACTTATCCCGACTTTAAATGATGTTAGGGTTCCAAAGATCCATTTATGTCAAAAGAAGGAAAAAAGACGAAGTGTTATTAAGTGTGATTAAAAGCAAATGTGACCTGGTGATCCGAATTAAACCCCCACATCAAAGTAATGCAAAAGAAGAGTGAGGCCCTCCAAAGTTGACTTGCTTTATGATATTGTCTAAAGAGACGAGAAATTGTTTTAGGCAACGAGGGGAGGACAGATTGAAAGGCGCCGAGACTTACCATTTGGATTAGGGAATACAAGAAAGGTTCAACGATTGTTTATAGGCATTCATTAATATTTTTTTATTTTTTTAAAAAATTTCATCTAATTAATCAGTTTCATGAAATTATAAAAATATTATAATAATTATACTTTTTCTTTTCGATTTTAGATCCTTAATCACTTTTCATAGGCATTGATTAATATTGTCTTACAAAAATATGATAGTGCGAGTTAAATTTATCCGTAAGTAAAGTTTAGATATGTTTTTTGTCAAATCAAGTAGATTGATTTTGTTTAAATTAATATTTAACGATTTAAAATATTTTTATTTAAATTTAATTATAAAATTTATAAATATTAAAATAAAAATAATTTTTAAATTTTTTATTAATTATAAATAATAAATATAAATAATATTAAATTAAATTTAAATTTAAATAAAAAAAATTTTTAATCATTATTCGATTCGACCATAAACGCGTCTTGGACCGGCGAAAACAGTTTTGCCAGGCCCCTGTCGGAATATGTTTGGTCAGGTATCAATCACGGCTGCCTCGGGCCTTTTTTCGACGTCCGATTGCTTCAATTTGGACTAATTTCAGTCTATTTTTCTTTGGATTGGCGGCTACTAAAAAAAAAAAATTAATTGTCTCAATTTCCTAAGAATATCCAGGATTTTTTTTTTGTCTATGTTTAAAATCTCATATCAAAACTTAAATTAGTAAGATTTTTTTATTTTCAATTAAATTTATTAATACAAAAATTATCGAGAGATTGATCAGTTTGCTCGATTAAGATATTTGCAAGTTAAAAAAAAAGTTAAAGATTTTTGAAATTTATATTTTATTACGTACTTCGATGCTTAAATCTATAAAAACTACTTAAAAAAAGAATAATATAAAACCGTACATGTGTAGTCTTACTTTTAAGTGGATTACTTTTACCTTTATATAAGCTACGTCACTTGTTCTACCTTATCTAGGTTTCTCTAAAAATATAGTTTTTACAATGATGAATTTAACTAAAATTTTGAAGATCAAATATGTCTGGGACATTATCATGAGCTAATTATTATACTTAAATAGGGCTTATTTTATTGATACTCGGGTTATCTTACCATAGAGGCTATGAGGAGATATAAAAATTGTCTCTCAAGGCTAAAGTTAGTTATAAAGTGACCAAACTCAACCCTAAATACTCCATTGATGTAAACATATTGGCTTGTAAGATAATTGTCAATTTGGCAATTGTGAACAATGAACATTGTTGTTTCTTCTTTTTTTATTCTATAGAGTATGCCTTTATTATAGGGATGTGGTCAACTTTTAATATTTCAATTTTGAATTTTGAATTTCTTATTGAACTCGTGTGAGTCATGTGTGTGATATTTTTGTGTGACATCTTAATACGATATCGTTTAATGGTTGACAAGTGTAATTAATGTGTGACATATTTACATGATAATTTGATATAACTCATTTATATACCAAATTTTATAAATGAATTATGTAGATCGAATCACTTAACAAAACAATGGAGAGCATTTTTTTTATTAGTTATCCTCTAATTGGGTTTTTTTTTAGGGTTTTTACTCTCTAATTAGATTGGGACATTCATTTGGATGTCCCACTCCAGTGCAGCCGAAAAAAATTTCCATTGGACATTTAAGGATCCAATGGAAGTTTTTGTTCCACCAAACAAAAGAACTTTCACTTTTACCTTATTTTTTATTAGTTACTTTTTATAAATATTTAACTATTCAAGTAATAAATTTATATATTTGATTTTTATATATTTTTAAAATTTTATTTTTATTTTTATTAACTCTCTCAAATTGATACCATGTTAATATTTTTGAGTGAATAAATTTTTTAAAAATATAAGATGTAAAATAAAATTATGATATTATAAAAAACATAAAGATAATAAATAATTAAATATTATTTTATTAAGCTTTAATTTTTGTAAATATATTATTATTAATTATATATACATTTTAATATAATGTTCTTAAAGGTAATTTTTTACTTCTGACTATAATTTACGTTATTAATATCAATGTATTTAAATTCAAACACAAATTTTACAATTAATTTTAATCTCATCACTACAATATCTAACGTCACAATTATAGTAACTAATCTTACAACTACTGTTGTTTTTAATTTCACTAAAGCCAATCTCACTGCCCATCCAAAATGAGGCCTAAATCTCGGGTTTAAGGTATGAAGGGTTTTAATTATGTGCTTAGTATAACAAATTGTATTGATATAAAGAAAAAAACATAGAAGGGACAAAAAATTAGACTTGATAATATTAGATATATTTATATGAATATGACATGCATAAAGTAATAAAAACATGACACAATAAGAATACATTCTCAAAATCTATATAATAGGAATTATTAACATATCAAAATTGATATAAAATACCTTAATCACGATTATGATATAATAAAATATACTAAGATGATACGAATGCATGGATTACTAGGTCTATGAAAACTTATTTATTGAACTTCCATAAAATCACAATAATTTTTGCATGAGGTTGTTAGGTTGGATGTGAATAAGAAATTTTATAATTTGGAATATTTCGGTTCGAATTATTATTTAAGTAATAAAATTTATTTTTATTTAAATTTAATTATAAATATTGATATTAAAAAAATTTTTGTTTTTAATATTATTTTCAACAGTGAAATAGATTTCGGATCATATCTAACTTAAATCTTGATAAAAAATCTAAACCGTAATATGATATGACCCATGAATACCTCTAGGGCAAGTTATAGGCTTAATTACAAAGGAAAAATAATAAACCATAAAAAAATTTAGATCTTTCTTGAATTCTAGATTAATTTAATTAATTTATGAAATTACTTTTGAAATGATATTCAGTAAATTTAAAATTAAAATATATATATATAAATCTATTGGTGAACAAGAATACACCAAACAATCCAAGTCAACTTGACTTTTAAATATTTTTGGTGATTGTCTTTTTGTACATTTCTTTTCAATGAAATATAACATTTTTTTTCAATTTTTTTAAATGCTATGTTGAAAATAAACTTATTTATGGATCAAGCTATTATACATTGGGCTCAAATATACCGTGATCAATCTGCCGGCTTAATAAGCTAGCTTGTATTAGATCGAGTGTAAGTATGAGTTAATCCAAATTATTGTTTAAATAATAAAAATAATTTTAATTTTAATTTATTTATAAATATAAAAACAAATATATTTTAAATTTTTTATATTATTTTAAATAATAAAAGGTTTTTTAAAACAATCCAATCAAAACTTAAACAAATAAAAATTTTTGAACTGCGAATTTATAATAAATCCTTTTAATTCAAAGCGAACTATCCTTTAATTTTTCCTTTTTTTAGTGATTAGAATTGAATCAATTTTTTTTAATGACGATATCAAATTTCTTGATTCAAAATATTTTCTTTGATTAGGACCAATTTTTTTAATTAATTTAAAGAAAATCACCAAATTAAGAAAAAACCTGTTAAAAAATATTTTCACTTTATACACTATATATGAAAATTTGAAACTTTACAAAATGTTAAGCTAATAAGTATTTTCTTATCATATTAATTTTTTTTGACATATTTATTATATCTTATAAAAATATATATTTACCTATTAAATAAACTTCATCATGAATCTGAGATACATAAATAACATTTTACTTTTTAAAAAAATAATATGAAAAATTATATTATTTATTGTAAAATTTTTAAATTCAATTAGAAAAATTAAAAGAGTGGCATACACTCTTAAAATATACTAAAATGTGGGTGAAAAAATAATAATTTTTGAAAATTTTTTATAAGTAAAATATTTTGTAAGCGGATGGTTTTTGACAAAATGAGTAGTTTTTTATTCGAAGTGAGTAATTTTTTAAGAATAAATAATTTTAAATATATATATATATGAAATTAAAAGATATAAATGTTCCTATTTTATTTTTAATGTTATGATTATATTCAATCTATTTATAATTTTACTAACAGAATTGATACTACTTGATCCATGGTATTAAATTCAGTTATATACTTTACAAAATAATGTAGATTTAAAAATATAAAAAATCAATTCCAAAAAAATTAAACATGTAATAATTTCTTTTTCTAGCTTAAAATATATAATAATTATCTAATCTCATTTATAAAATTAAAAGAAAATATTTATACTCCCCTTAAAAAGTTGTCTCTAGCAATATTATTGCTTAATTAAGAATTTAAAATTCATTGCTTATTTAGAGAACAACATAGCAAAAGAATTTTCTTTATTTTGGGTTAACTAAGTAAACTTGGTTTATTAAGGGAATAAATAAAAGAAAGGAAAGGACAGGACATGACAGGACAGGACAGGACAGGAAAGGGAGAAGAAAGAAAAAAAAATTATATTTATATAATTTTTTATATGTTTAAATTATTATAAATTTTATATATTAATAATTTATTTTATTTTTTTTGAGTTTTTATTCGTATCTTATGTTAATTTTATATTATATTTTAAGTATTTTTCATATATTATATTCATGTCATGCATCAATTTTTTTTATCATGCCTAAATTTATTCTGTATTTTATATTGTTTTTCATGATGGTTTAATTTAGAAAACTTTGAATGTTCGTGTCTAATTTTATCTCAATTCATGATATATTTTTATATAATTTGTCATACTGATTCAAATTAGAGAAAAACTTATGTTGTAACATGTTCTTTTTATATGTGTTCAAAATATTATAAATTTATATAAATTTATTTTATATAAGATTTAATGATTCGTGTTATATCGTATTTTAATTACTGTTCTTATATTATGCTTGTGATTTGATTAAATTTATAAAATATTTTACATAATTTATCATAGACTTATTAATTCAATTTTAACTATAAATTTATTTACTTGATAATTAAATTATTACATTCACCGTATATTAATATAAATATTATTTTTGTAATTTCAATCAAACTTAGTGAGAGATATATTTAAAGAACGAGCTTGAACAAAATCCTACTACTATACATAGACTTGTCAATTCTGATCAAACTCGAAAAACCAGATTAATCTATCTTAACTCAAACTTAATTTGATTCGATTTCACTAGAATAAATCAACAACTAAATCTTAAAATGATCTAAATTCGAAATAAACCAATAATTAACTTGAAATAATCTGAACTCAAAATGATCGAACTCAATAAATTCGAGTATTAAACTTGATTGACCTGAATTTAATTAATTCGAATTAAAAATAACTCGAATCTAGAATGATCTAAATCTAATTGACTTTAAATGATAATAATCCCAACTCGAAAAAATATAAAACTAAATTAATGAAAACTTAAAATAATTTTAACTTAAAAATAAATTACCAATTTAAAATTTTTAATTATTAATTTAAATCGATTTGACTCAAAATTAATCCTAAATATTTAAGTCTTTACATATTTTCTTCGAGCTTAAAATATTCCACAAAGCAAAGCTGTCGGAAATTCTCCTTTAGGCAACTCGACGATCGTAGCATTGACCCTCTTTCAAGAAACTCGTTTCTTTACAACCCCCCCACCCCCCAAAAAATGGAAAAGGCGCCTCCCAAAATGGACCCAACGGTAACCTCTTCATCGGCTGCTGGCAGCGGTGGCGGCGGAGGAGGGCTTGCGCCTTTCCTTCTGAAGACATACGACATGGTGGACGACTCTGCGACCGACGAGATCGTGTCATGGAGCTCCAACAAAAAGAGCTTTGTGGTTTGGAACCCTCCTGAATTTGCCCGCCTTTTGCTTCCCACCTATTTCAAGCACAATAACTTCTCCAGCTTCATCAGGCAGCTTAATACCTATGTGTGTTTTTTTTTTTTCAGCTTTTCATTTCAGGGTTCTCTAATTTATTTATCTTGGCTGAATTATTTGTTAATTATGTGAAATTATGGGTTTTGTTTAATGCTGAACTTCATTTCTTTGCCGGTTTTTATTAGTAATTGTAACAATTTTGTGATAGCAAATATATGGAGTAAATTAGTTAGTACCTTTTTTGTTCCTTAAAAAATGGTTATTGCATCCATTTTTTGTTCTTTCCTGAAATTTGATTAAACAACTATGATTTCAAAGTGATTATGAACATTAATCTTGGCCTAAATTGGCCCAAAAATTTAAAGTCAATCAATGTCTTCTGTGTCATTCATAAGGTGATTTCTATGATTGTTTGGTTACTTTCTTAGTCAATGAACTATAGAGCAGACATGGCAATTCATGAATCATGTTCGTATAATTGGCCATGACATAATTATGTTTAAGGTATTTTATATTTATATAAATTTCAATAAGTTAATAATTTGAACCATGTAGATTTTTCAATATGTTATTCTTTCAGTATTATAGTCGTATAATTGTGTCTAATATTGCCAAGTCCTCTATAGAGTGTAAAGAACATGAGTGGATTGTAATAATTTTTTTTTTCTATATTAGAATTTAAGATTTTTTTATGTCATTGTTTCGGATTTCATTTTTCTTTGTTGTGCTTTTCTTCTAAGAAGAACAAAAACTTTTTCCTACCCTTAGGCCAAAATATTCGTATTTTTTTTCATCTTTTGTATTGAAGAGAATTGATTCTTCAAAAGGGTATCGTTTGTGCAGTTATCTTCAACTGATAGGGCTGTTTATAGAAAGAATGAAATAGAGTTCGATTGCCTATAGTTATTGATATATGATGATTGGAGTGTTCAAGCATGATCTGAGTGTGTATGAATGTTATTTGGTGACAGGGATTCCATAAGATTGATCCTGAAAGGTGGGAATTCGCTAATGAAGATTTCGTGAAAGATCAAAAGCATCTTCTTAATAATATCCAACGTAGAAAACCTATTCATAGCCACAGTAATCCTCTGGGTTCTTCGATAGATCCTGAAAGAGCTGGATTTGAAGAAGAAATAGAGAAGCTTTCACGCGAGAAAACTGCACTCGAGGCTAATGTTTTGAGGTTTAGACAAGAACGATCGGCTGCGAAGCATCAGATGGAAGGGCTGACATTGCTAGCTGATCAAATGGAGCGGAGGCAAGAAACTTTGTGTAACTTCTTGGAAAAGGCTGTTCAAGACCCTATTTTCGTTGATCATCTCGTTCGTAAGATTGAATCTATGGATGTTGCGGCATATAATAAGAAAAGACGACTGCCTCAAATCGATCAAACAAAGCCAGTTGGAGAAAATAGTCTATGGGATGATAACATTTGTTCTAGACCCGAGTTTCGAAATATTTTCCACCAAGATTTCTCATACAAGCTAAGACTGAAATCATCACCAGCTGTTTCGGATATTAACTTGGTTTCTCAAAGCACACTAAGTTCCAACGAAGACGGAGCAAGTCCACAGAGAAGGATATATGAAGGAGAAACGATGGATGCTCATGCCAGACCGGAGGGCTTTTTATTCACGCCTGAAACATTAGACCTTTCAGACACAGGGACATCTTTTACATTCAAAACGGATTCATTGTTTACTCAAAGCGTATCGGTGAATGAAAGCCCAACACTGCATTCCCTGCAACAGAGAATAAGTTCCATCAAGGAACCTGATAGTCACATTTCCTGTCTACTAAATCTAACTCTGGCATCTTCTTCATCACAATTCGAGGGAAGTCCTAGCTTAACTAGGATGTCCCAACTAGGTCTGGAAATTGGAAAGGTCCCCGAGTCAAGGTCTAATGCCAATGCTAAAGACTCTGAAACTAGAGCTTTTGAGAACAGCAGAAAAATTATTGATGGGGAAGTAACATTACCGAAAGAAGGCCCTAATACAAATCAAGAGCCCGCAGCTCCTCCAGCTAGAGTGAACGATGTATTTTGGGAACAGTTCCTCACCGAAAGACCAGGTTCCTCTGACAATGAAGAGACCTGTTCCGACTAGCAAGCAAACCCGTGCGAAGAAGAAGACAAAAGGTCGAGCCATGTGCTAGCAAGGAATGCTAAGAAAAGTGAGCAGCTTGGTCTTTGAGCGGCAAAGTAGCGAACTTTCCATAAATCCGGTGACAAGTCTATAAAGGTCTCTCTTGCTTCCCTTGTTGCTATATAATATTTATAGTTCATGCATATATAGGATGTAATTTTATATGAAACTGCCTAAAATTGCTCTGAATAAAATAATGTTGAATTCCATTTGTTTGGTTGCATGTTAATCTACGCTACTTAGATTTAGATTTAGGTGTGAGTGTTAGATGCGGGTATGTGTCCGACACGATGGGTATGCTTAATTTTTTTTTCCAGTTTTTCCTTGTATTTAGGTTTTTATAGGGATTATATCCTTATATTCATATTCAGATATGTGTCGGATATAGATATCTTAAAAAAAATGAAGAGTTAGAGCAATAGAAGGGGTCATATTGGAGAGATAACAACCTTGTGGCATAGTAAAATTAAATTATGTTGTATTATTATTTTGTTCCTTTTGACCAATTGATATATGAGTTCATGAGAGAATGTTTTGCATCATATAAGATCTTAAATCTTTTGAGAAAGTAGGATTCATCCGAAAATTACAATAAGAAAAATGTCAATTTAGTAGAACACCAAATCTGGGACCTTGATTTCCTTTCCTTTTCTTGAAAATGTGGAAAATCAATACCTCTCATAAACCTAGAGACAACAGGGATGAGAACATGAAATTAAAAGAAAGCTATGTTACGTGGAGTCAGGTGTGTCGGTTACGAATATTTGTTCAATATGTGTATGGTTATTTTTTATTTTTATTTTTTTTAAATTTTTTCAATATATTTTGAATGGTCTTTTGGATGGTTACTTCTGAACGTATTTATGTTCGGATGTGCGTCAAACACAGATGTCAAATACAAATATCTCAAAAAGTAAGGTTTAATGGGTAAATTTACTACTGTACTATAGATGCATATTGAAATTTATCTTTATACTTTATTTTAATTAATATTTGCTATTTTAATGTTGAGATTAGAGAAAATTTATCACTATACAATTATTTGATTGAATTTTACCATTAAAATTTAATCTTTGATTGAATTTTATTACTAAAATTTGATTTTTGAAAGGAATGAAGTAAAATTCATTTATAAAAATTAAAAAATTAACATAGAATTTTTATTTTGCAGAAAGCTAAAACTTATTTTTTTATCGTCTTTTATTAATTAATTTTTTAAACCTTGATTATTAAAGTAAAATATTTGTAGGAAATTCTTTAGTTAAATTTTGTTTAAAATTATGCAAAATTAAAGTTCAATAATAAAATTTGATTAAAAATAAAAATTCATTGGTAAAATTCAATCAAATAAAAATAGAGTAATAAAATTTAATATTTAATTAAATTATAACAATACATTTACACTTATTCTAAAAATATAACAATAAATATCGATTAAAGTATAATAGTAAATTTTAATACTTATAATAAAATAATAAATTTATGGTTTAATTCAGAATAAAAAGTTAAAATGATATAGAGGTTGTCACACGAGAGAAGAGTTTTATATATATATATATATAT
>JBBYHO010000022.1:6317602-6329568 GCA_038382025.1 Adansonia gregorii | reverse complement strand
ATTTGTTTTTATGTTATCTTATTTAGGGACGATAATTGGTTTTAACTATACCTGAATTATATATTTTCATTTCCTATTTAAGGTTCAAAAATGTTTAAGCATGTTCCTTGAAGGAATTCTATAATTCTGTACATAAACAACATGCTAATAAAAACGTTAATAAAATAAATTGGGTTTAATTCCTATTAATTTAAAAGAATTACAATAAAATCATGCACAATATTTCTAAACTTCTAGGATTCAGGTTGATACTATTGTAGACCAAAATTTAAAAATGATAGAAATTGTAAATGCAATACAAATTTCAACTGAGTGCAATGCCAATGAAGGTGGCCAGAAGGAGATCATCGATCTTTCTTCCTCATTTTTAGAGAATGATGGGTTGATGACCACTATGATCTCCACAAACACTGCTCTAAAAATGGAGTTAGCGGAGGCTACGAGTACTATCAATCAAGATGATCATGTAGTAGAAGATATTGTAAGTAGATAACCTTTTAAACCTTATATAAGAGTGAACTCTTTGGCACTATCTATAAACCTGGATTCACCATAAAATCATGAGTTTGTTAAATGTAATCGGTAGAAATTTAAAGCAAAGTAAATCTTCCTATCTACAAAGCCATGTTACTCCTATTTTTCATAAAGTTGATATTGAATTTCATATTTCTTGTTTCCTTTTACACTATTTGCTGATCGTATGATTTTATTCGAATTTGATGTAGCCACACAATGCAATATTCTTGTATTCATTTAAATTTGGGGATATAGTGATGATTCATTAGGTGAGTTGTCAACTGGGGCATGGAAAAACTTCGTAGGTTTTATTATAGTTCATTTACATCTACTACTTTGCATTCCATGCTAGGTCGATATAGATCTCCATCTTATGTACCTTATGGTAATCCAACATAGTTACGAACATTTCGACAGGCATTAGGGGAAAGCTTAGAGTATTTCTCGAAAAATTGACAAAAGCAAAAACTGTCCATGATTTTGTACGAAAAAACCTATTTAGACAAGAACCTATCACTAAAGGACATAAAGGACATTTACTCTAGAGTTCTTAGGAGTGTAGGCTAATTAGTAACATATATGATTTATGGCACTATTTTCCAGCCTCTTTCTTGAATTTAGAAAATTTCTCATATCACCTGAGTTTGCATATAATTTAACATGAAAATATTTTCATGAATAATAAAACATTAAATGTTCTAATAAATTGAGGCCAGAGATATCCATAAGCAAAGAGGGAATAAACTGCATATGTACATAACCCTAAACCCTTAATACTAGTATGTAGATTATCACCTTAAACAAGTGAATTTTTAAACATAAATGCCAATATAGGAAACTATTTAAGGTCATCTAATAAATATGTTAACTTTTACATCACTTTCAGTTTCAACTTGATTCCCACTTGAAACTTGTCCAAATATTTATCCATATAATGTTGATGAGTCTATTGGAGTTGTTGAACGAAAGAATTCGCGTTCAGCATTGATCATTTTTGGTTAATCGTACATCCCTTTTTAATGTTGGAACATGTCATAGTTCTAGTTATCAATCTCAAACCTAAAAGTTGATTTCATCAAAGTAATTATGTTCTTAGTTGCAAACCTTTTTGCTATATTTCATTCTTCATTAAACTCACTTTCAATTAAAATATCTCCTGAAATTTCTAGTTGCTACAGCAGCGCAACACGAATGATTGCACTTACAAATTCTCCTTATTCCTTAGAACCTGGTAACAAGGATCTGCATATCCGCATGAGTACGCAACCTTACACAAAAGCACCTGAAAGTTAATTGGGATGCTTTCCATTGCCCTGCAACCAAAGCCTAAACAAGATGGTTACTAGCAGTTAATGAGTCCAAAAAAAAAAAGATACGATACAAGTTGTGACTCCATTAGGGAATATATAAGGTATAAAATAACACTGTTCTTTAAGATGGTTAATAGCAGCTAACTTTACTCATAAAAGCATACAACAACATTACAAGTTGAGTAATTAATGGGGACAATATAGGTTTTAAAATAAAAATAATTTTTTTAAAATGGTTAATAGCAGTTAACCTAATCCAAAAATAATTATGAAAGTTATGTATGTTGTGACTGCAATGGGGAATGCATAAGGTTTAATAGAATAAAACTATTTTTGTTTTTGATGAAGTACTGGGCCACGAAATGTTTCTCATAACTATTGAAATTATAGGTTTCAATTGAGTGACGCAAGTGAAGAAATAACCTAATAACATCAAAATAAATCCCAATAATAGCTAATTTCCTTCTCTAATAATGTAAATGGTTTAATATTATTGTAAGAAAAAAGGATAATTAAAAACTTGAAACATGGATTTATATTCTGCGATTTATAACTCACTATGCAAAATTCCTATGCATCAATTGACTGAATGATATGGAATTCTTCTAAGCATAAACCCCTAGAACCCAATACCTAATTCCATCGTATCTCATTCCTATGTACACATTATATGAAACTTTTCAACATACTAAGGATTCTGCCTTTTTCGATATTCCTTATATCCAAAATCATCAGTACTTCTTAGGATCAGCCTATACAAAAAAAAAAAAAAAAAATCGTTTGTTATCAAATACATATAACTTGTAACAATAATTATATGCGAATTTTATGCCCTCAGACAAATTCGATTAAATGATGGAGTGATTCGGCTAGTCCAAGGTTGTAAATGCTTAATTAAGAAGACCACACAATCATCAGAATTGTAATACAACAAAAAAACAAGTTAACCCTAAACCCATTATAAACGTTAAGTAAAAGAATGATCCAATATTGATGTTTAATAAGGGATTAAAAATGAGCTTGTTATTTCACTTCCAATCCAATTGTATGTGTCTTTCCTTGTAGTGCTAAATTGCGTCTGCGAAATGATAGTTCCATGTAAACAACAAAGCAAGAAAAAAACTTTTGCTGCAAGTAAGAACATATATAGCATCTTACAAAATCTGAGTTGGGAAAATAATTCTGATTAATTTTTAATTGACAATACATAATGTTATTTAGTAGATTACAAGGGAAAAACTAGGAAACTAACTAGTTCCTAAATCTAGAAAGTTGACTAATCTAATCCCTCAATTTAAGGGATTTCAACTAATTCTCCTAATCTATTTACAGCTTTTAATTTTCTTAATCTATTTACAGCTTATCAATACCTCGACACTCCCCCTCAAGCTAAGGAATAAATGTCTTCCATTCCCAGCTTGAATATAAGATCATGGAAACTTGAACTGTTCAGCCCCTTTGTTAGTACATCAGCTAATTGACATTCTGATGGGACATAGGACATACACACTAATCCTTCCTCCAGTTTTTCTTTGATGAAATGTCTATCAATATCAATATGCTTTGTCCTATCATGTTGTATAGGATTATGAGCAATATTGATAGCTTACTTGCTGTCACTATAGAGTTTTATAGAACCTTCCAATTTGACTCCCAAATCATCTAGAATGATTTTCAGCTAGAGTAGTTCACATAATCCTTGAGCAATAGCCCTGAATTCTGATTCTGCTGATGACCTTGTCATCACATTCGACTTTTTGCTCCTCCATGTTACTAAATTACCTCCAAGAAAAGTACAATACCCTGTAGTTGATCTTCTATCCATTAGGGAACCTGTATAGTCAGCGTTAATGTAAGCTTCTAGAGCAAGAGTATTACTCTTCTTGAATAAGATTTCTTTCCCAAGATTCCCTTCCAAGTAATGCAGCACTTTGTAAGCAGCTTGAAGATGAGGTTCTCTTAGATCATGCATGAATTGACTGATCACACTCACCAAGTATGCTATGTCTGGTCGAGTGTGAGCAAGGTATATGAGCCTACCAACTGATCTTTGGTACATTCTTTTATCAGCAGTTGGATCTTCTTTAGCTGTTCCCAACTTATGATTTGGATCTATTGGGGTAAATACACCCTATTTCCTCTGTTTTTGCCAATAAATCAGTTACGTACTTTTGTTGAGATATGAAGATCCCTTGTGTGGAATATGCCACCTCAATACCAAGGAAGTACTTCAGATTCCCCAATTCCTTTATCTCAAACTCTTTTTCTAGTCTCTGCTTTAATTCATGTTTCTCTTTCTCATCATTTCCAATCACTATGATGTCATCCACATAGACTAAAAGAGCGGTAACTCCCCTTGCAGCCAAATGCTTAATGAAGAGAGTGCAATCGCCTTGGCTTTTTTTAAACCCAGACTCCTTTATAACTCTTGTAAATCTCCTAAACCATGCTCTAGGAGATTGTTTTAACCCATAAAAGGGCTTTTCTCAGCGTGTACACCTTGCTACTTGCATCCCCCTCAAACCCCTATGGAATATTCATGTAGATTTCTTCGGCTAGGTCACCATGGAGAGATGCATTTTTAACATCGCATGTGAGAGTTGCCAATCGAAGCGGGCAGCCAATGATAATAGAATTCTCACAATATTTATTTTTGCAACTGGAGTAAAAGTCTCCTGATAATCAAACCCATAAGTCTGAGTGTACCCTTTGGCCACTAGTCTAGCTTTATATCTCTTAAAGGATCATCAGCCTTATATTTAGTGTGAAAATCCACTTACAATCAACAGTGTTTTTTCCTTTCAGTTTATCAATAATCTTCCATGTTTTATTCTTTTCCAATGCACTCATCTCTCTTTTCATAGCATCCCTTCATTCTCGTTTTGATAATGCTTCAGAGATAGTGTTAGGGATAGTAATTGTATTTAAGCTCACAATGAATTTTTTGTGGGCTAGTGACAGGCATTTAAAAGAAACATAGTGAGATATGGATAAAGTAGTCGTTTGATGCATTTTCTAGCACCTTTGCCAACAGCAATGGGAAGGTCTAGGTCATATGTCAGGTCATCAGATGTTTCAATAGAGTGTATATGTAAAGGAAGGTCAGCTCTTACTGTGATCTTATTCTCGAACTTTGAGTTAGATTCTTGGACCTGTGTCAGTTCTAGAGTGGCCTTTCTCCTTGAATACACTTGAGAGAACCTGTGAGTAACACTTGCTAGGATGGGAGATGACATAGACTCAGTGACAGAATTAGATTCCTTAGATGTGATTGGTTCAAAGGACTTAGGTTCAACAACATGGGCTGGAACTTAGGGAAGGTCAAGGGTTCTAAGTGGTTCAAAGGACTCACAAGTACTATCTTCCATGATTAAGATCTCCTTCTGAAGAGAGGGCTTAGTAAAAAAAAGTGTATTTTCTACGAAAGTGACATCTGCAAAGATGTAAAATTTTTTAGATGAAGGGTTGTAACACTTGTATCCTTTTTGAGTGGATGAGTAACCAAGGAAGACACATTTGATGGCTCGAAGGTCTTGCTTACCCCTATGTTGGCTATGGACATGAACAAAGGCAATGCATACAAATACCCCAGGTGTGGGACCATTTGAGGTTCTAAAGTAAGGTAGAAACTGTTGAGATTTCTATGGGACTTTTGTTGTTTAACACACGTGAGGGAAGTTTATTTATCATGTATGTAGCAGTAAGAATGGCCTCTCCCCAGTAGGAGTTAGAAGCATTCCCTTGAAAAGGTAATGCTTAGGTAATATTAAGTAAATGCTCATTTTTCCTTTCAGCTACCCCATTTTGCTGAGGTGTATTAACATGTGATGAATCATTAATAATGCCCTGTGATTGAAAATAAGGTGAGAGAACTTTGTTGAAGTACTCTCTAGCATTGTCTGTCCTAAAGTTTCTTATTTTAACCCCGAATTAATTTTGAACCATTGAATGGAAATTAGGTATGATAGTGCTAACAACAGATTTTTGTTTAAGGAGGAAAAGCTGTGTAACCCGAGTGTAATCATCAATTAAGGATACAAACCAATTAGCCCCAAAAACATGAGGCAGAGTAGTAGGACCACATATGTCACCATAAATCAAATGAAAATGATGAGAACTTCTTTTACCGCTAATGGGAAAGGATACACCAGAATGCTTTGCCAATTGATAAACATCACAATGAAACTCAGAAATATCCAATCCTTGAAACAAAGGAGGAAACATGACCTTTAAAACCCTAAAAAATGGATGACATAAACGTAGGTGATACATCTAGATGGCATATTTATTCGATAAACTAAGAAAAGACAAAGACAAATTGCTTTTAATTTTCTGAGATGATTCAAGGTGGTACAGGCCGTTTCTTTCCTTAGCAAGTCTAATCCTCCTCCCCGAACCTCGATCTTAAAATATATAATAAGAAGGGAAAAAAATAGCAAAACATTTAAGATCATAGGTTAGCTTTTGAATGGAGACTAGGTTGACTGACAGTTTTGGTACATGAAGGACATTTTTAAGGATAAGGATAGGCATGATTTGTATATCTTCGAACCCTGCAATTGTAGCTAAAGAGCCATTGGCCACTATAATTTTTCTATTACTCGGGTATGGGGTTTAGGTCTAGAAAAGTTGAGATGTGGGGGTCATATGGTCTGTGGCATAGAGTTTATTATCCAGGAGTTGGCATAAGATTCGTCTGACGCATTCATGTAAAAAGAAAATGGAAGTTTACCTGAAAGAGCCAAAGTACAAGCTCTAAAAGGCTTCTCAAGAGACCCCAGCAAGCTTCTTAGCTTTTCTATTTCTTCATTATTGAATCCCTCTGTTGCTGAATTTTCCTCAGTTTTGGGCTGCTCTGCCATGCGGGCTCTAGGCCTGTGTTGCCACCCACGATTTCCCCATTCTCAACTTGGTGGTTTACCATTCAGCTTCCAACACTTCTCTGTTGTATGCCTTGGTTTCTTGCCATAGGTGCACCAGAGATTGTCTTTGTTCTCTTTCCACAAGTTTTCTTTACCCAGATGTTTATACAGATCACTTTTTCCTTTCTCTTGATGATCTGTTTTTTCTATTAGGGCTGACCCGTCCATGGCTTGTGGCTCAAGCATAACACTCCTTCGACTTTCTTCAGCTCGAATTAATGAAATTGTCTCTTCTAGAGATGATGTGTCCTCTTCGCCAAGGATTTGAATCCTAACTGGATCAAATTCAGGATTCAATCCAGCCAAAAAATCATATACATGGTCCTTTTCAATGAAGTTCTTTAAGATGGCAGCATTGTCAGGGCATTTCATCTCAAAAACTCGATAATGATCTAGTTCTTGTCACAGATTTTGCAACAGATTTGCATACTCTGTGACAGACTTGTCTCCTTGCTTAGTGGCTGCAGTTTTGATGTTGATCTTGTACACTTGAGCAGCATCACAAGCCTTTGAATATGTGCGATGAATGAAGTCCCAAATCTCCTTTACTGTAGTTAAAAACATGCACGTGTCATTTATCATGGGATCCATGGAATCCCATAGCTAGGACATTATCATAGAATCCTTCTCATCCCATACTTCGTACCTTGGGTCATTCTTTGCTGGTCCTGTTCCAAGAAGGTGGCTAAGCCACCCTTTGTCCTTGAGGTATGTGCAGACAAATTGGGACCATTTGAGGTAGTTTTTCCCATTGAACCTACAGAAGGCCCGAATATTCTGCAAATCCCCAATTTTTTGAACAAAATTGGATTCTTCGGATGGGTTGGAATTGCTAGACTCGTTGATTTCAGAGGTTCACATGGTGAAGAAAAAGAATTCACAGCAATTAAGATTGCCAGAATAGAATAAAATAAGGAAAAATAAGGAGAAAAGATAGTAATGAAGGCAGAAAAAATGCAGCAATGAAGGCTACTTGAGGCAGAAAAGGAAACCCCAGAAAAAAACCTTAAAGCTCGGATACCATCTTACAAAATCTGAGATGGGAAAATAATTCTGATTAATTTTTAATTGACAATTTATAGTGTTATATAGTAGATTACAAGGGAAAAATTAGGAAACTAACTAATTCCTAAATCTAGAAAGTTGACTAATCTAATCCCTCAATTTAAGGGATTTCAACTAATTCTCCTAATCTATTTACAGCTTTTAATTTTCTTAATCTATTTACAGCTCATCAACACCTCGACATAGCAACACCATTGTTATAATAGTTTCTCCTAAACGTATAACCTGACATGAGGATAATGAATGTTATGTATTCATAAAGATTACTAATTGTTTGGCAAATTGAATGTTGTTAAACCCTAAGTGTTACCTTTTTGAATCAATAATTTCTATCTTACAAGACACCATATTAATGTAATGACAATCCAACGATTGTTTGTACATAATGGCGAGAAAATCTAACAAATATATAGAGTATTAAAAGCAAACCAAAAAGATTTAAATATAGATGCAACCCATTTTCGCTTATATGTATTTACATACACCAATTGAGCTTTTATAATTTCAGCATTATACAATTCAACTACCAGAAAATTTGCAAAGTGAGTGGCCGCATTAGGTGTATTCTTTCGTCTAGGACTGTAATTGAATATGGCACCCTACATGAAAAGGTCAATGCATATTAACTTTTACACATGAAAAAAACCAACCTAAAATGACAATTATCCATTATGATGTACATCTCATAAGGAGAAGACCTAATTCATACTGCCAAATGTGAGATATGATTTCCTATGAATATATATTTTTTTTGCATTAATGACACAGATATACATCTCCACAACCTGAAATATATGTACATAAATAATCCATTACATTGATCAGGAAAATATACAATTACATGTTATGCGATTTATGGAACATATAAGCTAAACATATCATGTTACTGACTCAATTTGAATTGGCCAAAGATAGCATGTTCATCCTAATTACTTTTCAACCATGAATTTCGTAAAAGGCTTTCCTACAACAGAGATAAACAAAACCTTATCTCCAGTGTGATGGTTTAAGTGAAATTTGCAATATAAATGCATATTTGTACAATAGATATGCTAAACTCATGTTAGAGGTGAGTTTTCATCCCGTACATACTTGACCACTGCTCTTTCAGGTTTCTTCAATGAGCCAAGTGGCCAAGTAACCAATTTGGTGATCGAAGGTTAACAACAACCTTAAACATCCTGTGAATTCATGGAAAAATCCTAATTGGGCCAACTTTTACATCACTACGTGTTTATTCCTTAACCAGATCTAGCATTTCATCCTAAGAAATTATGTCCCCTTTGATACTCTAATATTCAAAGAAGGAGGAAGAACATTTCCTACTGAACTATGACCGATATCAAATGGTGTATGCTAACACGATAGAGAAGCTTTTGTCTTTCTTTCCATGGTTTTAACCTCCCTCTGTATCCTCTGCTTTATATTTTTTGCATCAAGAGACATTCCACAATTTCCATATGCTAAGGACATCTTGGCCAATGCCATTATATTGGGGAGATTATCTTTATTCAATCTCATAATTTCCTCGTTCCATTTAATGATGTCATCAGTATGCCACCTGATCCATTGTAGAATAACTTATGGTATAAAATTATTTGAATACCATGCCTTAGTTGGTAATGATTTCATTAACAACATATTACACAACAACTGTATAAAACATTTAGGTACATTCTCGATGATGGTAATTGTTAATGGCTCAAAGTTATACTATTATGGGTGGAATAAAATAATGAAAAATTAAACATACCATCAACTTTGGATCAAGTTGCAGAGATTCACTTTTACCGACATGTTCACCCATGGGAGGTTCAATTTCAATTAGAACTTATGGAACAATAATGGCGATAATAATTGTAATAACCACCAATATTCAATTTGCTGTTATAACGCATAAGTATGTAAGTAATGTCTAAAAACAAAAGAATTTTGGATGATATGACTATTTACCTACCTAGAACCTTAGCCTCCCTAGTTGTAGTTGTTTTGTGATAGTATAATTATCCCATTTGCCTATTTAGGGCATTGCACGGGGTATGCAACGTCCAGTTAGGATAACCTTATCTAGTAAAACATCTATAAAAATTGCATTATATTATATCTATAATTGTATCTTACTACAAAAAAATCATATATTGAAATTAATCAATTATAATTTGTGATACCTGAAGCAATAGCACTCATCCGATAATATAACTTTTGTATTTCTGTCCGGTGTACTTTTTAACAGCACCTAATTGTTTGCTTTAATTTACAGTGGATCATGTATGGTCCTCGTTAACTTTGAATTAACTTCTACCTTACTACCCAATGCTAAGACAGCTCTTATAACATGAAAGGCAAACAACCTCTTCCAATCATCTAAATCTGTTACATTATGTAACAAATGCTCAACTTCCTATAATGAATTAAAAAGCAACACTCTACAGCACCGTGCTATAATCTCATTGTTCTCATCTACAGAATGTTTTCTAACTTCTAGCTCACAACAAGGAACATTGAATACAATACTAACATCGACATCGCTAATTGCAATGACATGGTTGGACCATCTCAATGCATTATTTATTCTGTCGAAATGTTGAAACAACCATAAACATAATTGATGACCTTAAAGGTTTAATCTCCAACTTAAAATCATTCAAAACCTATCTCTCAGACTACATTCTATTTTTTATCACCACCTATAATAACCTCTTTAATTAACTTGACAAACCTACCTAGCTTGCATCTCATGTGTAAATTCACCCTTACACCACAATTTTGTACACTATCATGTGAGGTACATATGACAATTAAGATTCCATTAAACCATATGCTATAAAGAAAAGAAACTTTACCTCTGCAAATTTTTTGTTTCCTTTCTGCACTCTTTTTGCAATGACTTTGATCCATATTCACTTTATTTTTTTTCTTAAATCTGTAAATAGATATTATTATAAATCTAAATGCCTGTATATATATATATATATATATATGTACATATATATATATATATATATCTATATAAAAAGCAATGGCTAAGAAATTCATTTTATGTATATCCCTAAATTCATCATGACTTTCAATATGCAATCAATTTAAGATATGCAAACAACTAACTGGTAAACAACTGACAAGCAAGGAATAAATATACTTAACTTTCTTCCAATTTAGCTTATTCTTATAATTGAAAGATTAGAAGAAAATGAGATAACAAGTACTAACCAACGCACATACAAGGCTTTAAGAACGTACATATGACTATACAACTTAATATACAAATGACTATAAATAAATTTATATATCAATCAAATACTCCCTAAATACTTCTAAACTTCTGCACAAAACAATGTCTCATGTAAACTATGTATGTATGACAAAAATGGGATGCATGTATCAGAAAACATAATGTACATGTCAATATAATTGAATGTACATATCACAACACTGAGCATACATTTCACTATAACTTAATGCATATATAAACAATGTACGACTAAAGGGACCTCCAACAGTATTATACACCTTAGTAACAAATAATTTAAAATTAAAGAATGCAACCCTAATTATAGTCCCACATCTTAACAATCAATTAAACATTTTCAAATAACTACGAATCTTGATAACATGTTATACAAAATATCATCAAATGACCATCTAACTATCAAACAATATTGATAACACCTTTTCAAAATTTAAAAAATCTACTATCTATACAAAATTATTGTTAAAATTGCAATGACAGTTTAGTAGCAATTAATAGTAGATTCTATACTGAAACTCATTTCTTAAATCTTTCCACATTAATTAATCTTGTATAGCAAATTCTAACAAATGCAACAACTCATACTTTACATTCAACCATTGCTAATAGGGTTACAGCAATAGAATGCAAGACTTCTATGAGACTTGTACCTGACAACTAAAGTTTTATATGGATAGCAACACTACTTCCTAACAATTTAACTACAATACATGATCATTGCAGCTGATGTAAACTAGGAATCATTAAACTTAAACATAGAATGCTCATGCTACTTTATGTTATACTACCACCCACTTATAACTTTCTAAATTACTATAAAGCAGTTTATTGTTGAGTTATCATGAGTTCTTTGCATCCAGGATTATGTAATTAGTAGATGTACCCGAATCTATCTAGGAGTTA
>JBBYHO010000022.1:6242348-6269098 GCA_038382025.1 Adansonia gregorii | reverse complement strand
TAAATTTTGAATATTAAAATTTGATCAAATAAAAAATTATAAATGATAATATTAAAAATAAAATTAGAAGAATATGAAAATTGGATGTAATTAGATTTATAAAAATCAATAGATATTCCTAATAAAATAAATTAATTAATTAATTAAAATGATTTTTTTGTTAAAATTGAAAAATAATAATCAAATTGAAAAAGAAAACAAAATAAATACTACTATCTTAATAAAAATTAAAAAATTGTTCGAATTCTATCTCAAAAATAAAATTCAAAAGAAAAATCTAAAATTTCTTTTTCAAATGCTAAAAATTAAAAAATATATATTTTTATTTTAAAAATTTTAAAATAAAATTTTTTTAAAACGTCTCTTGAAAAATAAATTCAATCTTCGAAACGCTTGAATCAAACGTAGCTTAGTAATATTCCTCTTGTTACCGCCACTAGTCATTCCCCGTCAAATCGTTGACCTTCCCTCAGTAAATAACAACACGCAAAATGCGTGTGGTGTGTGTGTGTGTGTGTGTGTGTGTGTGTTTTTTTCATTTTGTTGGTTCGGTTACCCCTCTGCGTTTTCCCGAGAAATTTCCCTCTTTGGCAAACAAATTTTCCATAGAAAATGATTCGATCGTTGCGGAAAAACAACATAAAACTCTAAGCGGGCAAGACTCAGTAGGATGAGTTCGACCTATGACCTGTTCTTAAACTTACAAAATCGAAAGCTTTTCTCTTTAATTCTTTCATGGAAAATCGAGAACAAGAAGACCGTGACAAAACCCTAATTTTCGACCCGAAACAAATCAATGCAACTCAAGAAAACGTGAAATTAATTGAATGGGAAGATTTCGAGCATGAGCTTACTAGATTGTGGAGTTTAACTTCTGCCCTTAGAGAAGCTAATGAGAAGAAGCAAAGTCTTCAAGAAAAGCTCCAGTCATTTTTTCAGGTTAAGGCCCTTTTCTGATTAAAATTTGGTTAAAAAAACATATATTTTTTGAAAAGTATGCTACTTTTAGCAAATCGATCTTGGGTTGAACCGAATTTGAAGAGAGGACAAAAGGGGTTTTGACGGAAAAGGAAATTGGGAATTTTGTTTGTTGGTTGGCTGGTAATGGCTTGAGATAAAGTGGGCGGTGCTGAAATTTTAGAAATTTGTAGTAGTAATTCAGTTTTTGTGATAGTAATTGTTTTCCTGGTTTAGAACACAAGGGAAAAGGAAAAAGAAGAGAAGAAATGAAGTTTCTAAAATAACGGGATCAAATATGGAAAGAAAAGTTTAGGGGCTTTATGGATTCTAGATGTAGTGATGTTCTGTAAATTCTAGAAGGAGTTGCAAGAGACTGTTCCGTGCAACATGTTTTAATTTTATGATTAATGCTATTATTTTGAAAGATAGTAGGATGATGTTATAGTTTCCGGTATATATAATATTTTCCCATTGAAGTTTTATTAGATTTTTTCGATAGCTTGTAAGGCTTCTTTGTCCTTGAGCAGAAAGGAAATAGATTTCTGGTTTCTTTACTTTAAAATTTTTAACTAGGTTTGGGCAATTAGCCGGTCATTTTAGTTTGGAATTTATGGCTTACATTGGCTTGCTCGAATGCTTCATCAAGGAAAGAAGACTTATCTGTTAAGCTTTACTGGGAAAAGGAAGATATCGTAATTTAAACATATCATTAGAAAGTGGTATAAAAGTTTTTGCATTTGCAATTTTCTCTTTTTCAGATTAATTTTAGGACCTATTAGAAGTTGAATTGATAAACCAACATAACGCTTGAAGGGCCTGATAGAGGTAACTTGATAGTTGTGTGCACCACATTCTTCTCTCTCTCTCTCTCTCTCTCTCTCTCTCGGTGGGATATCTTGGATCTAATTAATTAGCCCGCTGATTAGCGGGTGGGAACATGCTGCGCAGGTTAAAACTGAGTCATTGAATCAATTGAATGAGCTTGAGGAAATGCGTGAGAGACTATCGGCGAGAAAATTAGTTGTAGGAAACATGTCAACGCGTTGCAAGGTTGCAACAGAGGATGCTACAAAACAGGAGAAAATGCTTAGTACTGAAGTGACATCATTGTTAGTTGCTGGTACCGCTCTTTCTGTAGCAAGGAAGCGATTACAGGTGAAATGATTTTATTCTTACTTAAATGTCAATTATCTTCATTTGATGTTTTGAGGAAGGTTGAATTTTATGATATTTTATAAGTTTTTTGCTTATTCAGCTTTAGATGTCAGATATTCACCCTTCAATGCTAGAAACCCTTCTCTCTCTCTCTCTCTCTCTCTCCACCCGTGGATGAGGGGATTAGATGGGAAGGATTCTCATTCTATAAGTTCCTTTGAATAATCGTTGATTCTCCCCTTCTCGCTCTCCTATTTCTTTCATTCCTGTTTCATGTAATTGTCCAATGGTATGCTATTATGCAATGATTGATTATTTGATGTTTTTATTACAGGAATCAAATAGAATTCTCAATGAAGGAAGGGGTTGCATTAAACTCAAAAGTGTGCAGCGGAAGCTTCGAGCAAGGCAACAGTATATGATATCACAGGTCTCATTGCTCTATCCTGTAAAGATTTTGGTTGGACCCGCACAAGAGCAAGAACTTGAATCCTATCCAAGCAGCAGTAGACTAGGTGATGTGTTATTAATTTTGGGTTACTAAACCGTTTGCAATAAAGCCGAACATATGGTTTGAATTGGCAGTCAATCCCAAGTCAATGATATTTCTTTCCTGTTTTGGTCCTGGTATATAGTGTTATTCTTAATTTATGTTTATCCTCCCTCATATACCATTGAGAATCATAGTGATGCATGTTATAGTTTATACCTTATTTTTATGCTTACAATTTTGGATGCTCAAATTGGTTTGTAGAAAGTTCTCTGCAACTATTTATGTTTTTTTTTTCCCCTGGGTGCTCATTGAACACGCCTATGTTACTCGAACTTGAGCGTAAGTGTCGGATATAGGTATGTGTCCAACACGAGTATGCGCAAAATTTTTTCTTAGTTTTTCCATGTATTTAGAGGATCGTTAGCGAGTAATATCCCCATATCCATGTTTGAAAATGTGTTGAACACAGATATCGGACAGAAGTACTTTAAGAGAAATGAAGAGTCAGGGAAATTTAGGAACACGATCTTCTCTCTTTTGGACGGTTACATCTTGCAGCATGTTGGAAAATGTCTATAGATGGACATGCCTGGATCTGCATTTCCTTTGGTTTCACGTATGGTTGGTCTAATATGATGTTATTACTGGAGGGCAACAAAAGAAATTGAGTTATTTAAGATTTTGTCAGCTGGCTGACTCTTTTATGATGTGTTTGGATGGGATATTTGGAGATGGATTTCATTTCATTCAAGATTTTCGGAAGTCCAAAAATGATTTTTTTTTTTTTGAGTAAAAGGGAGAATTTCAAATTTTAGGAGGAATTTCAAGAGGGGATTTGAGCAACTCAAATTCCCTATTAAAATTCCACCTAAAGAGGTGGCTTTCAAAATTCTCCAAATCTCCTCTCACTTTACCTCTACAAGGATCACTAGAACATACAATCTGATGTTACCCATATTGCATTTTTTTATACGTATTTGTATTTTTTATTTTTAATATCATTTAATATTCTTTTATAAATATTTTTTAACTCATGAAATTCATATAGCCTAAATTTCCTTTTAGGAAACATTTATCAAAACAAAACAATTATAAATGCTAGCATTTTGAAATTATGCATTTTAAAATAATGGCTTATATATAAACAAAGCTCCTGAATAATAAAGAAAAAATCTAGTGAGCTCTTATCGTTTTTTTTGCAATTAATCAAGCCCTCAAACTTTTATGTATCACCAACTAAGCTCTTTTGTTGATGGAAACCATAATTGTTAAAAAAAATTCGACCATTATGATTTCCATTAGAAAAGGGCCTAACTGGTGAGAGATAAACGTTTGAAGGCTTGATTGATTGCACACAAAAAAAAAGAGGGATAAGGGCTCACTTGATTTTTTTCTTTATTTTTCAAGGGCTTTTTTTATACGTAAGCTTAAAATAAAATGCTTTTTTTCAAATTTCTTCAAAATTTTAAAATTCTCCGTCCAAACGCAGTCTTATGTTTCCTAAGTAGCTTAAGAATACAATTATCCATTGCTCCACCTGCTTCACATGTATTCCAATAATTCCCCTTTTAGCAATCTATTATTTAACTCTATTTGCATATCAAATGTATTTTTTGTATGAACTGGAGTATTATGGATTCTTAGGATGTTATTACTTTCATGGTTATATTTTATTGAAATATTATTTTGACTTCCACAAATGGTGTTGCCTGGTGATATATTGATGCCAAGTTCCTTTTGTTGTTGTATTCACCAGGGAATTCTTCTGTATCGAAGGATTCTAAGCCCATTAGTCAAGGCTCCTTGACAATATTGGGTCTGCATCTCACTATGCTTCCTTTGACAAAGATGAGTTTTTTCACCGATAAAAAGGAGCTTCAGAGATCTGCAACTGCCTTAGGATATGTTGCACATGTGAGTTCTATTCCTTTGCTTAATATAGAATTGTCTTTCATTACTAAATGTCAAGCTGTATGCATCAAGTTTTGTCTACCTCCTGCAGCCCTTTATTGCTTGAAGATGATGCGGTTATTTTATATTGCTAGGATGGATATTTAGTATCTTGGCAGTTTCAGTAGCTTGTTTCACTTGCTGAGCCAATAATTCTAATTTATCTAATTATTCTTTTTTGTTTCTAATCGTTCCCTTGTTTGCAGGCTGTTTCATTAATTGCTTCCTATTTACAAGTTCCCTTGCGTTACCCTTTGCACTTGGGTGGTTCTCACTCCTATGTTAGTGACAATGTACCTTCAGTAGAGCCTACATCTTCTGATTTATCATGCAATACGGCACTCTCTGCAATTGCGAAGCCTGTAGAATTTCCATTGTTTTCAGAAGGTCAAGACACAACAAGAGCGGCGTATGCTGTATTCTTGTTAAACAAGGTGAGTTTTCACGTACTATCATTTCTTTTTGGTGAATTTGACATTTTTTTTATGTATGTTATTGCCTTAATGGATTCGAACCACTGCAAAGTTGGCTTGTCCTTTACTATTGCTATAACATGCTGTTCATCTTACAGCTTGGGAAAAGAGAGCTTGTTTTTCCTTCAGCCTTTATAACTCAGTATTATGTCTTTGGTAGTGGCTAATCATGGTTGAATTATTCAGTAGGTTTGGATTTACTTTCATGCCATGTTTCTCCGACTTTTTTTTTCTTTAAGTACTTGTCTCTGACATATTTGCAAACATTGGTATAGGGATCTGACCCTCCGAGGGCCCACCAAATATAAGGAGAAACTTAGAAAAAAATTGAACCTGTCCATGTTATGCACATACCCATATCTGACACTTATAACTGAGTTTGGGTAATATAGCTTTCATCCAGTTTCATGGGATAGACTCTTTAAGCCTTGTCTATAAAGTTCACCAGCCACATCCGAACATCACACGAAATCCTTATTTTTAAATATGACATGAGATGAAGGATCATCAACAAATTCAAAAAATGTGATCATAGTAGTTTATATTAATGCATAGTATATGAGGTTCAGTCAATCATTGGTAGACCAACTTAAATTGCTTTTCCTTGGTTGTATCATGTTTTACTGAAAAATGGTTACGACCTATGTTATCTGGATTCAAGTATGGGTTGGATATGGATATGTCTGACATGAGTATGTTTACTTTCTATGTGTTTCTTTGTATTTAGAGGGTCTTTGGAGAGTCATATCCTCATATCTATTTCTGAAAATGTATTAGATATGTGTGTTAGACAAAGGTACTTGCCAAAAAAAAAGGCTAAATATCATTTTAGGTTGAAAGGGTTTGTAAGGAAGAACAAACGGTCAGAGTATAGAAAGAGTGGAAATTTTGCAAGAATGAGACTCACCTTTATAAATTATCTGTTTAAGGAAACATTATTTATTTATTTATTTATTTGTATAAAGGAGATTGTAGCCTGGAATAGCTTGGAATAGAGAAAGAGATAGCTGTTACTGTGATTAAAAATCCTAGATCTGCTAGATGTTACATTTTAAGAGTGAATAATGAACTAACTTAGCTAAGCCTCCAGTTTGGAAACTTGAAATGTTAATGTTCAATTTTGTTATCTTGATTATGAGGTGACGTATTATTTACTCCAAGAACAAAGGCCAACGTACCAAAACCGGGTCGAAAGGTATGTGTAAGTAAATTCATATAAATATGTAAGGGTGCTTAGCAAATCTCAGTATGCCTAGCTAGCCTGCTTATTTTTTTTATGCTGATTTTTTAGGGTTTAGTTAATGTTCCTTTTGACAAAAAGTTTGTTGAAATGCACAAACATTTTTTTACTCATCTTTTTCATTTTTAATGCCCTTTTTTGCAATGAATTCATAGTCTTCTTCATGTTTCCAGGATATTGAGCAAGTTTTGAACTTCATCGATGTCAAGAGTTTAGGACCGCGACATGTACTAGCAAATTTAAAGGAGCTTCTTAGGCGCGTCCAATCTTCAGAGTTTATAGATACCTGAATTTCGATTTTTTATTAGGGTTCAACTGTAATTAGCTACTTTGTATTCTTCACACACTTCACACAACACGACATGGGTGCGTGAATTTTTTACCAAAGCACCTTTCGTAAAGCCTTCAAAGGATCACATTTTGGTGTTTATAAAAATCAAGCTTAGAATGGATTTGTACTGAGCGGATTGTTTGGTTTTAAAGTAAAATTTTCAGGTTCGGATCGAAGATTTGAATATAGGTTTGTTGGCGAGAATATAAGTTGAGAAGATTTGCAAATTAGGTTCTGTTGTGTGTGTAAATTGACTGAATGCTACATGATAATGAAGTTTTTAAATACGAGTTGAACTTTGGCGAAGATTAACCAAATTAGAAGGTTTTGAATTATTTGCTCCACATGGATTAAAAGCTTTTTATAAGAGTATGATTGTTAATTTGCGTAGAATATACTTTTTAAGAGATTATTGTATTTGAGAAACTTTGATAATATTTATGTTTATATTTTTATAATAATTGTTTCTTACAAATAAAAAAAAAATCTTAATTTCAACATCTAAAGTTCAATTGTTTTTTAATTATATAACATATTTTATTCTCAAGTATATTATAACATTTATATAAATGCCAAAGCATAAAAATTAAAAATATGTTATTTATATTTTAAAATTTAATAAAAAATATATAAATTAACAAAAATTAAATTTAAAAAATACTTCTAAAAAGTATAAAGAATATATATAATATGAATAAATTTATATAAACTTAAAGTTACTCATTTATAAATATATATAAATTTAGATAAAATTTTATAAATTTAAAACTTATATTTTTGAACGAGTTTAAATTTAAAAATTTAAAATTTATATCACAAACTAATAAGTATAGATAACGCCAATAATCCCCAAACCATCATGACACGTTTTTGCCCATGCTATAACACATACATACATTTGGGGCGCAAGTTAGTCGATCCAACAGGTATTATGTACTAATGCTATCCATGGAAACGTTGGCTTTCAAATTTTAATTCTTGAAAAAGAAGATATCATCGTCCAAAAGGGAAAAAGAAGTGAAAAAAAAAATTCAACAATAAAATAAAAACCTTAATGGTTCATTTGTTCACATTGGTTAATAGCTATATGCATATGATATTATGATGGGGTTGGCCAACTGACAAATGCATATAATAACTGCCAGATGCAATGATATTGTGAAAGAAACTAGTTTTTTTCATGAATACTATCCATCACCATATCATATTATTCTCAACCATATACTTAAATCCTTAACAATAAAGAAAACCACGTACCACCGATCCCACCCCCCCACCTCGACCATCGTTATCAATTCCATTGTTGTCGCTATTGATATTACTTGTAAAACGGCTCTTATCTTTATTCTCATCTGATTAATAGAAAGAGACACCAATAAGACACCAATAACCCAATGTTTGCTCTTTTAACTCCTCATTTTTTTAAAAAATATCTGTATCTGACATCGTCCTATGCATATCTAGACATGTTAATGAAAACATGAACCTCTAAGAGATGGTTCAAATGCATGAAAAAACTTTAAAAAATTGAACAAATCGGTGCCAAACATGTACCCGTATCCGATACTCACAGTTGAGTAACATAGCAAATAACATCAGTATTTTCTGACCAAATTTATTGTATCGAGGGAGGCAGGGTCCATTTAGGCTAACAGCGGTTTACAACATCTGCGCTATTATATCAGCTAACTTTAATCCCATAAAAACTTAAGGAATTTCAAGAATTAACTGGAAAACAAAAATGAATGAAAGCAAAAACAAAACTCATGGAAGTATGCAACATTTTGTGTAATATACATAAATAGTACATAATTCCTTATAAACAGGGAAGTTTTAGCCAAAAAATTATTTAGAGGTATTTTCTAACAACTTAAACTTTGACAGAAGGCTTGTAAGAACTATTCCTATCTAAACTAAATTAAAAAAAGAAAAAAATTTCCAAGCATTGTCTTGGCTCAAGAATCCATGTTAAATATTTACCTCGACATTTTGCGGTAGTTTGCACTGTGTTTAGGACCTGTCAACATTGGTGGATATCCGAGTTGCAACACCGTAAATAGAGACATTTCGGGTTAAATGATTTGCAAAACCTGTAACATACATGTAATGACCATATCATTCTCAACTGGAAAACATAAAAAAGAACATGAATCACACTACTGGCTTTTCCTTTTACCCTTTTATTACTAGCAGGGAAAAAAAAAACAAAACAAAACACCAACATACGACGTGGGTTAATGTTGAAACAATTCTAAAGTTCAGAGTACTAGGATAGCAAACCGGGTTCATAAAATGTTCATAGTGAATAATTTTCAACTAAGATCAACAATTATTACAAAGTTCGATTACCGCAAGTTAATCAGTGGTGCGATCAAGATAATGGGCAGCATTTTAGCAACAATCGTTTACATTTGGACACCAAATGGAAAAAAAAAAAAAAAAAAAAAAAAAACAGACCCCTCAAAAAGGAAAAGGAAGAACGTAATAGTTCTTCATTGACAATCAAGCACACAGAACGAAGGCTAAAATGTGCTAGAATACACCTAGCCACAGGCAAATTTTTAAATTCATAGTAGCAATCTCTGTCTCCTCTCTCATTTTTTATTCTACCTCAACCTTCTAAGCTGTGCTTTGCCATCTATTATCTCAATTTTTTAGAAGCTTCTAGGAAATCGCCTTGCCAATGTAAGCAAACAAAATAATTGAGTTCCCTATACAGCTACTACTACATAGGGAGAGCCATGTTAAAAGATTTCAGTAAGCCTGGATAAGTAATGCTTCAGCAAAAGGAGTTCAATTCTGAGAAGATGTGCTATATAGATTTTATCACTTTTATATCCAGGTAGGGAGGAACAGGGGATTCAAAGAGCACATTACAATTCAATAGTCTACGTGGAATAACCTCTTATCCTCACATCATGGTACCACTTATAAACTGGATGTTCCAGAGAAGCCAAAGGTAACCATGATGATAAGAAAAGAATTAATGTCAGTCAAAGAGACTAAGGCTCTAAACAGAAAAGACTTGGAGGCAGTAGGGCATTGATGAAGACACTCATTTTAATCTGTAGAAAGTATGGATCAAAGCATACACAAATATGTTACATTGGTACTCAAAGCAACACCTCGATGTTGCATTTTGCTAGCTCCAACACACAGACAGAGCAATCTAGAGTGAATTCTAGGGTGATCCCCAACCTGAAAATCCAATTACTGGCTCTCAGTCTGACTACTCATTCGTAATCCCCTAAAATTAAATCCATGTCAATCCAGGGAACTATCTCCTGTATGCAGCGAGAGATATCAGTGAAAGTATTACCCAAGCAAAAACAGAACACTCTCACTTTGTCCTAGTTATGCATGCTATCTCAATTAACAAGTGATTTCCTCATTGACTCGTAGCTGGCCGTAAGATGGATCATTTAATATAAAGACAGAGAGGGGACACTAACATCCAACTAAGAGCAGGTAGAGACACTGAAACAGCTACATGAACAAACAACAAATATCAACCATCAGCACAAAATGATTACTTGCTAGCAAATTTGTTCAGTTTTGTTTCTTAACATCTTAAAAATTAAATAAACAAGAGTGATCAACTGAATTTCAAAAGTAGAATGAGTGATTCAAAGATCAATTAAAGGAATGGTTAACAAGACTTTTATGTTTGTTTGCCCAGAGATATATCATATCATATTTTATTTAATTCTTTTAGTATTTTAGTTCAGCCAGTAGCATGACTGTTATCAGTGGTTTATCTCAAAAGGATGTTCGAACTTTGAGTTTCCCCTACCTAGCAAGCAATAGGAAAAGAATCTTTAGAACAATATGGGTTAAGGGAGATTTACCAGTTCATAGGTTTACTGAAGATTCAAGAAGTCTTATTTTGTTGAGCAAAAAAGTCTTAAAATAAGACTTCTATGTTATCAGGTTTCCTTTTAGTCTATCAAATACCCAGCAATTTCTAATCATATAACTGCTCTGGATTTCCTTTGCTTAAGCCTCACAAATATTCCTTGAGACCCTAATCAACACTTCAATTTCCAGCGGAAGGTCAAATTCACTGCTCATAGTACTCAACATGAGCAACGTTCAAAGTACCAAGCAGTGTCTGCAACTTCAGAGTATATATGATACCAAATATAATTTACTATCCCGTGGTTCCCTACAGTTGACTCCAAACTTTCGACCTTTAAATTTTCCTCCCCAATAATGCTAGATCATGTCGCAATACATTTCATCATTCAATGCCCCGTCGTCTATAATCTTAGGACTGCCATGTCCAGCAAGCATTCTATATGATGCATCCAAGTTGCCAACTTAGATAAAATTTTGAGGAATGAATAAGCTTATGCAAATTCACCAATTTCACCCCATCTCAACTTCAGAATTATTACACCTCAATTTCCACTAAAACCTCTAACATTGAGGTTTTCCATGTTCAAGAGGGACTAAGAGCCCACTTCATGAAGTTCTACTTTAGCACCCAAAAGATCACTGAGCTCAGATTTGGCTCTATCAAATTAAGACCAATTTTAGCATGGCTACTCCACTACTATTAGAAATATCTGCTTAAAATTTTGCATAACATGCATGCCCAGATCCTCAACACTTCTATAAGAAAGATTAGTACTAAACTGTTCAAAAAGACTCAAGAAAAACTATGATGCTTAGAACAGCCGTAAAACCTCAAGGACCTCAAGCTGCAAATGTAATAATAAAGTTAAATGTCATGCAGGATAAACAACAAGAATTACCCTTCCAGTTGCACCTGCCAATATGCACTATGTAAGCCCTTCCTCTGCCCCTATTGCAGTCCACAGCCAACAATGATAATAGTAACCGGAAAAAAAATATAGGGAAAAAAGATCAATATGAAAACCTATTAGCGGCAATTCTCAAAATCTGATTCCTTTGCATAATTTATGTACAAGAGTCCTTTGAAGAATAAGCCCTCGTTCAAAGGAGATAAGAAAAAAAAAAAAAAGAAAACATTGCTGACAAACCACAGACAGTAATTATGACTTGCATTTTTTAATTAGTTAAAACCAATGAAGTACTGCTGTTTCAGTATCTAGAATTTGAAAGTCAACTGCAACAAGAGGACTGGGATAAACGTCTTAATTCTTCTTTCTTTCCTAATTCATTATAGAACTAAATAAATAAAGTCAAAATTTGGATTCAGCGTTAATAGCTTCCTATGCCTGCAAACAAGGGGTATGACAAAGTACATTGATAAAAACTGGCTCAATATAATAAGATGCAAGTCTTAAAAAGAAGAAATTTGGTTGATGAATTGCAGAGAAAGCTCAAGTATTTTTGAAAAAAAACACGAAAAGATACATGCCTTCGGTACCTATATATCTAAACCGTGCTCAACCGAAAATGCATCACATACGAAGCAACCACTAACACAGCAACTACACGTACAAGTTTATTTAGGAAGAGAAAACATAAGGTTCACTACTCCTTATCCTGCAAGAATTCAAACAAGCACACCCACTAGATGCAGCATTCAGTTCCTAGACTTAGAAAGCATAGATCTCAAGTTGCTAAATCCAGCTTTCATAACTAGACTTTAAAGGAATAAATCCCAAGTACTATAAAATAAGAAACTGTCTCATTTGATCTCCATCTGGACCATCTCCAAATGTGAGACACAGAAGATGTATGAACCTCAGCAAGAACTAGGAGTTACTCCCTCTGTTTCATTCTATTTCCCCCTCTTTCCCTTTTTTAGATGTTCAAAAACTTTATCCTCTTTTCAATCTTTAGCACCTATTACAATTTACTTTTTCAAACTTGAATGTCAACCTTTTTGGCACTGAAAATCATTAAACAACAATACTATTTAAAAAAAGAGTTGAGTTTTATATGAAACACGGATCACAAATCTTTTTTTTTAATTTCCACGCCATGTCAAACATGGTCAAAGAAAATTAGACGGATGAAATAGAGCTATTCCCAAAACCATATCAATTCAAGAGCCCTAAAATAAGATTTGATTATTAAGGGAACCTAAAAGAGAAAAGAAACAAAAAGACATGTAATTAAGCTACCACTACTAACAACATAAACAAGACAGTTCAGGAGCTAATGCCAATCTATCAGCATTTAGGATCACCACAAGTTACAAGGAGAATGTTAAAATATCCCAGCAAATGGCCTTTCACAGCTTAAATTATTGCTGCTTAAAGTGCATAGACAATAACTTAAGGTATCTCTCCGTCTTTGAGTCGGTGGAGTGGAGAAATCAGGAAATGGATTCAGTGCCAAAACAAGTTCACCCTTCTTCCAAAAGAACATAAAAATGATTGAAGTGTATAGTGATGAACCACAGTTGTATACAAACAACAAATCAGCGATATCACAGCTATTTTCAGATACAACTGTGCTTCATATAGACACCGAAAGATAGTCATTAAAAATGAGCTCAATCAATGTACAAAAGCGCTTATGTGAATGTGGCTCCAAGTTGAACGCCAGTCACATTAACTCAACGAAAAGCAGTTAACAATATTTGAATAAGAGAATCAATGAAAATGCCTTGAAAACAACTAAGCTGACCAGAGTTAAATTTGTAATAAGAAATAAATTTCTTTTATAGTCGGTATAATTACAGAAGCTAAGAAACAGATGTACTAACCAAGTCAGAAATATGGGCCTACACTCAGAAGCAAATGTTCCCGGGATACATTTGTCAGGAAAAATTACAATATAAGCAATCCTGCCAAGAGTCTCCACAAGTTACCAACACTGCCTTCATGCGGTAGTTGGACTTTGTCCACAAATTGAACACCCTTTCATGTAACTTGCTTTGCAGCCAACTACCCAAAAAAAAAAAAAAATCAATCAACGCAACAAACAAAGCAGGAATCGATAAATAAGTGGAAAGGACAGGAAGAAAGGGTCATGAGTTTATCTTTCTACCATAGAAGAATAAACTTCCCTTATTTTTATAGCAGAAAATGGAAATGAAAGAAAAAATTGCAAACTTGAACAAGAAGATTACATGTAAGAAAACAAAAAATTAACAAATACTCTCCATTCTTGCAATAAAAGGGGCACAAATTTTTAATTTCAAATTAACTAAATGGTAGTTTACCAGCAAAATCAACAAAAGATGAACAAATTCCAAAATAGAAATTCTCACTTCAACAACAAAAAGGAAATGTTCCATTCGAATAATAATAATAATATAGATGAAAAATTCAGGCCAAGATTCATTAACAAATAAAAATATGTACTAAGTACCTAAAGAGACTATTTCCTTATTCTTGAGCTGGCCTCCAACAGTTAACGGCAGACATATCTGGTCGACATGGCAACATCTGTGAAACACCATGACCTGAAGAATAAAACCATGAAGTCATTCTCCAGTTTAATAGGTGCTTGATTATTTAACAGGCAAACGAAGGAAATTACAAGCAAACCAAGACAAAAATAAAATTGCAGTACCTGAATTTGGAGCTCCAGCTGGTAAATTATTGGTGGAAGCCATCGGAAAACCGATATTACTTGAGGGTGGTCTTTCAACAGGTGTTCTAAAGTAACCTGCCAAAAAAATTAACAGAAGTGTCGTTAAAAAGTAGGGACTATGGCTCAAATTTTCAACAAAGGGAAGTGTATAGAGTGACCATAGGTACATCTTGTCAACACTTTAAGCTGCCTAGACAAGAAAGAGGAAGCTATGCACATGAAATATGCATGAAGAAGTACAATCAAATCAACATCTCACATACTTATTCATGGACTTAGACTGAGCTCTTAAAAGAGTTTCCATATTGGCAAAGCCCCATAAAGAAAGGTAAGAGCTTAGCTACATGACAGGAGTTCAAAGAAAGACTAGAATCTGGTATACATCCTTCCTGGGTGCTTTAAAAAAAATTAAATTAGATTTTTTATTAGAGATGAAGAGTTTTCTTGTAAGAGCAGATGGTTCGTAATTTTAAAAGGTAAATTAAAAAAACCAAAACATCCCTAATTTTATTTTGTCCCTCAATTTTGAGTAATTTCTTCAACTGAGTTGGTGTCACAACAAGCTATATATATCATAGATCATAGATCATAGATAATAAGTGGATACTACCTGAGGCGATGAACACTTTCAGATACTGCATAAGGCATGCTTTTCATATTTATATTGTCGAAATGTTCTATACTTCTTGGATTTTCTCCTTTAGTTTAGTAGAGCATCCATAACAACAACATGCAACACTTGAAATCAATAGAAGTTTGACTGCCAGGGAATATGATTAATTTGCAGGTAACAACATATGATCAGACCAAAACAGAAATTAATGCTCCTATACATCCATCTTTTAATAATGGAAGCTTTATGAGGTTTAGGAATACAAATTTCATTTACATTGACTGCCAGGGAATATGTTTAATTTACAGGTAAAACAATATGATCAGATCAAACAGAAATTAATGCACCTATACATCCATCTTTTAATGATTGAAGCTTCATGAGGATTAGGAATATAAATTTCATTTACCTTTTTACAATGAGTCAAACCCAAAATTCGAATGAAGGACAAGGTAATGCATACCTTCCTGGACAAACAATGGACCAGCAGATGGTGGATTTCTTCCTGCTATCCACCCACACTGATTATCACTGCTATATTCTCCTGCAGGCATTCTCCACTGTTCATCAGCAACAAATGGCCTGCGGCCATCATGTTGTGATTGCAGCGAGTATTGAGGATATGAATGTTGAGGATGTGGTGGCATGGAAGGCTTCGTGAATGAGAAATGGCTAGATGATATTTGTGGCAAACTAGGGGGTAAAGATCTTTGCACAAAGGCCGTATTGCCAGGTTGAAACTGTTGACTTGGTTGAGAGGATTGGGCATTTAAGTACATTTCATTAGGTCCATATTCCAATTGCCTTGAAGAATTATATCCAGAAGGCTCTCTAGAATTGCGGACTGCTGTTGGAAAGCAAGGTGATTGCTGTGGAAACAATTCGCTTTTCACAGAAACATCCATATGGCCGGCATGAGGAGTATTTCCAGCCATTTGAACTATCTGATTACCCTGCGTACAAAGGCATATGTTAATTGAATTTTAAAACTAACAAGCAAAGAAAAATCTAGAAGTCTTACATTTGGTGTGCCACGGAATTCATGAGGTACAGGTGGTTGATATGCCAACTGCGGTGAAGACTGTATTGATGGTGGTAGCATAGATTGAGATAGCAGTGAAGGTCGAGTTGGCAGTGGTGGTTGGGGTATGAAGGCTGGGGGAGGGCATGACGGCAGCACAGGGGGAGGAGGTGGTTGAGTGGGTAGAGGTGGAGGTGGTTGAGTTGGTGGAGGCGGAGGTGGAGGTGGAGGTGGTGAAGGAGATGATGGAGGTGGGGGCGGGGGCGGTGAGGGTGGCAAAGGTGGTGGGGGTGGAGGAGAATCAGGGGGCAATGGCGGAATACCCTCTGGTAGAGGAGGGAAATCATTAGTACTGTTTGAAACCGGTTCCATAATCCTATCAGTGCCCTGATGCTCCAAGTGAATTTCGAGACTATCATTAGCAAATGATGGTCGGTCATCCTTTGGGTGTGCAGAAACATCTTCCATTTCTAGCTCACCATCCACGTCTTCTAAGATGCAATGACGCCTGTCACTTGGAGTAACTGTACATGCTTCTAACTCTCCAAAAGCCTGAGCTGTTTCTAAAGTTGATGCATCAGCAGCTTCTTTGCAAGGACTGCTTGAAAGATCTTCTTCCTCTTCATCTCCAAATGCATTAGAAGACAAAAATCCAGGCAGCTGAAATGTAGCATTACTAGTTACAAGAACCAACAAAATTGGGGTCAGAAAATTGATGTTCCTCTCAAGTGACAAATACTAGAAAGTAGAGGATGGTACAAATGTTACAACACTGGAAAAAACTTCAAATTTAGTAATTTAAGAAAACTACAATGTTAACATAACTCAAAAAGTAGCAGCTGTAATCCAATCTGATCAAACAACAATGGCAAAGTAGTGAAACGGAGTGCTGATAATTTGGTCTAAGCCGAAAAGATTACAGTAACCAGTTTGGTTTGTCTTGGTTTAAAAAGCAAAAAGTTTTAGTTCGGTCTGAAAGTCAAACTGATAAGTAAATTTGATCTTAGTTTGGTTTCAAATTTATCTGAAACCAAACCCAAAAAAAAACTAACCTTAATAGTATACGGTAGATATTATATTTATTATCATTACAATACTTTGGTTTATTCAGTTGAAAGAGTTTTCAGACCTGCCATACTCATCCACAAGCATGCCTTCCATTTCTCTTATAGGATCATCTATTGCACGTTCAGCTCGAGACGGGCGCCTTAGGGAAACACCTGAGATTGTATCATCATTTGAAACTCCAATGTCATCCATGTAACGCCGCAGAATAGATTCAGGTAAAATTTTCCTCTCAAGCCACAACCGTAAAACCTGGTATAGACAATAGATCTTGTATCCTTCAAACAGGGGGGAAGGGATGGAAGAAACGGAAGAGTACTTTCTTACATTGAAAAAACAATTGCATACCTTGAGACATTGACGACGATTTTCACGAGCACTTGCTCCAGGTGGAGCAGCTGCACCAAGGAGACGGGGCAATGCTGTTTGAACCGTAGGGATATATGAAGCACCAGCAATGCCTAAATAACATTAACCACAACCATTTAATTGCTGCATTGATAGATCATATTTGACTATTTCAGTGCGTATGCACACAAGTTGAAGAGCAATTAGAAGTGTTCTTGGTAAAACAAGCAATCCTTCAGAAGTATAAAGATGTCCCCATTTGAAGACTCTATATCATAGCAAATAAGGAAATAAAGCTAAACCAGCAAGAAAAAAAATAAACCAAACATTTTTTTTTCCTAATTGCCCGCACCAAATATATTCAGTATTAGAGATTAATTGAACACATTCATAATCAAGATAGAAGAACCAACCTTTCTGACTATGTGAACATTGGGTGATTGAATCAACAAGAAAGAACAGGTCAACTTTACGATGAAAACTAGGCTCACTTTCCAGCTTCCAGATGAGAAGTTCAACAACCTGTATACAAATTATGTAACGTAAAGCTCTGTCCAAAGAGTAGCCTTCAAAAGGATTTTGACATCACGAACATCATATGCAATTTACCCTTTAGCTTTAAAATAAAACTAAATCATAATATATAAATTTGGGGTTGAACAAGCTCATCTTGCATCAAACATCAATAACATTTTATTTAACTTACTTCATTTGCAATGCCATACTTGGCACAATCAATTGCAAGGCGAGTTGCACGTCCGATACTTTCTTTAGTCCTCGATAAAGTCTCTATCATTCCTTCAAAAGCATCTCGCGCAACAGCTGCCTCAGTACCACCACTCAAAGAGCCTCCAGCTGCCATGTGTCCTGAACTAGCTCTTCTCTCTTCGATCTCTTCAGTATCCTGTTGATTCTGGGATCCTGACTGGCAACCAAGAGTTGACGGAGAGACTAGATTTGTTTGATGCGCAAATCCCTGCACGTCAGCCTGCAATTCATTGTTGTTCGCAGAAGGAAAAGGCTGAACTGCAGGACTTGGGCTCGACCCCTGAACCTCAGACACCGACAGAAAAACAGAACTAGGATTGCCCAGAGAATATTGCTGAGAGTGAGCTTGTCTCCTTTTTGCCTGAGCAGCAGCAATAAGATGCTTCATAGACATAGCAGAATCCGGATTTTTGGAATCAGTCAACGAACCACTTCTATCTTCTCTAAAGACATCAAATCTGTACAGAAAGAGATTAGTCTACAATATTCACTGAAGATTAATATAATACCTCAAAAAAAGATTAATTCAATGTAACAATAATAATAACAACAAGGATAATGCCGGGCCATACTCCATTGAAGTTTCAGTAACAAAAGCAGTGTCATTTACACGCGAAATCGCTTTTGGAGTAGATTTCAGTCTCTCTACGGAAGAAGCTGGCCTAGATCTTTGACTCAAAACCTGATTTTGAGAAGACTTCAAGCCATCAGAAGTCACACCCCATCCCTTAACAGAGCCAGATGGTGCCTTTTTCTGAGTTCCATTACTGGAAACCTTGAGAGTAGTTTTGGTACTTCTGTGTTGCTCGACTTCTTTGGAGGAAGAAAGTGGATAAGGAGACTTCCTTGGGGAAATCAATACTGATTTAGCCTCCTTGGAAGACAACTGCTCCAATTCTGATCTTTCGGGAGTAATGGAGGCATGAGTAGAAGGCCTCATTTCGACAGTTTGTTGCTGAAGAGGTGACACAAAATCATTTGCTAATTCTGAATAAGCCTCCTTGGGAACACTATTCTCATATCGGGTTGAATCTCCAACACTATGTTGAGCACTGACAGCACTTGAGTGATTTACATCAATGCTCTTTGAAGCATCATAAACAACAGAACTTATCTTAACATTCCGGGCAGATCCTCCATGAACTGGGGTTTTGGGATCTTCTTCTTCATCATCATCAAAAAGGCAAACAGCTCTGCGCCTTTTGGACAATTGGGTGACTGAAATTTTCACATTACTAGAACTGGACATGTCATTCTTCAATTCGACAGGATTTTTTCCAATTTTATTATTGGAATTAACAGAGGCAGAATCAAACATAGCCTCCATAGCCCGCCGATGGCGCTTTGATAAGGGCAGCACAGTTTCATCACCAGAAACATCAGAAATAATAGGCGCTGGGGCTCTCAATGCTAAAACATGAGATGCAGATTTTTTCGAGTCTGATTGTTTAGCTGCTCTATCATTGACATTGTTAGAGCTTGGAGCATTACTCTTCACGTTTTTGGCAAGAGATCCCTTGGAAGCATCATTTTTCACATCTACAACCTTTGACTTTTTGGCAGGATTTAAAATTTCATCCGTTCCCAAATTTGGCTTTCCAAGTCCAGGTTCACCTCTTTTCTTCTTCCCAGTAGTCTCACCTTTTGGATTGGCCACAGCACCCCGTAAATTATCAGTAGCCTTGAAGTTGCTTTTGCTTTTCAGCAAGTCCTTTGCTTTTTTACCACCAGTGTGATTAGAATCTGATTTGAGAGCATCTGGTGAGAGTTTTCTTACAGAGCTACCAGAGACTATGCCTTTTAACCTATCTTTCAATTGCTCCTCAGAATCAGGCCGATCAAGAAAAACACCAGATTTATCATCCCTCAATAATGTTGCAGCTGGGCTGCTGGTTTTGTGTCCTTCCTCAGTTCTTTTCTTTGGCCCAGGAGCCATCTTCTTTGACTTCTGATCATCCCTCAATGTTTTCTTAGTACAATTGACAGTAGCAATTTTATCATCAGAGAATTCCTCCTTTATATGAGATGGCTCATCTAAAGATGGAGATAAAATCTCCTTTTTAGGTTTTTCACCATTTGATATTTTAAGTTTCCCCTGAGAAGATATAAGCGGAGATGAGCTATCATCAGCATGACCAGAAATCAATGGCTTCATATCTTGGCTATTATTCTCACCACTGCACGAACAGCACCCCAAATTAGAATCAAGATGACCTTTTCCCACACTAGTGGTTTCTCCACCAGGTACTACTGTACCTGTTCCATTCTTTAAGTCAGCCTCAGCACCATCATCCTCAACCCCGTCAACAGATGAAGCCTCACAGCCAGGTGTTGACTTATCAGTTTCATCTCTCAAAACACTGGACTTCTTCTTATGTAATTCATCAAATGCCAAACAGATTTCCTTCACAGCTTGGACAAAGTACCTAGTTTTATTAACTTGACACTTAGCAGACAATTTATTCTTTGTCTCACTAGTAAATGCTTGAATATCAGCAGGGGCAACAAAAGCTCTGTAAAAAAGGAAAAACATAGGGCAGAGAAATAAGCAACTAGAGCACAAGTTAACTCAGTTCAAAGAGTACTCAAGGGAAAATAATGACGCAAACATACATCCTCAAAAATGCATTGTCAAAAATTTCAATAATGAAATATGAATATCCCAATTACATAAACACTAGCTTGAAGTAAAAAAGGATGGATGTATTTTATTTATCAACTTGCTCACATGCATGACCATGATGCGCTGAAGGAAAATGAAAATACACAACCAAGTATTAAAATGTAAATGAAAGACAAAGAATAGATGCTGATTTTCAACGAATTTAAAGATGTCTGCTACATAATTTAGGAGCAAAAGCATCATCATTCAACCATTATAATCCAAAGAAGAAAAGTTTTTTTTTCCCATTCAAGGTTTAAGGTTTAAGCCACACTGCTTAAGCATGATTATAGATATGCAAATATGGATGCAACAACAGAGTCAAGAAGAAGGAAAAGAATCCCAATAGAAGCCCTGAACAGATGGAACATTTCCAGAAACCAAAATACATATTCCCAGAACCACGTCAATGTTTCCACATAAATAAACCATTTATACAAAAGCTACTAAGGATAGCTCTAGCTGTACTCATCTTCAGGGCATAGAAATACCCTTACTTGAAGGCCAGCAGCTATACCATATGTAAACAACCACACCTTGACGCTTAACAAACTTCAGCCAAAATCTCAAACTGCTAAACTATAAGATATAAAATATGATCAGAATCAAAGATGCTCCTCTAATTCATGGTTAGAAGTTTCAGAAGCTATTCAGACACAGCTTATCGTTATTTACTCAAGACAAACCTTAACATGATGGTAAAACCGGAAACCTTATGTCCAAACAATTTCCAAATAAATACAAGATTGGTTTGAACTTTATTTCTCCTTATAGCGCCATAAATGCTACAGCAATAAGTTATGAATAAATCCTTCATCAAGATTGGTCATTATCAAGAAAATATTTCTATAATACTATACTAACATGTGTGGGAATAAAATCTAACATAGCATACAAAAATACCTAAATCATAAATCTATTTAACACCAATAATAAAAAAAATGGAAAATTGCAATGCATTCAATCCAACAGCAAATAAGCTACACAAACATTCAAATTCAGCACAGTTTCTATTAATTGATAAAAAATGATCATGACTACTAATTAAGCTAAATATTATCGCTTTCTTGAAAAATATGAATTCAATATTCGCTACAACCCACAAATACATCTACATCAGGAGCCTAAGCATTGCTGAAATAGTGCATTTAAGAGAATAATAATAACAAATAAAATTATCTAAAATAGGTGTTTTGCTCTGCTAAATAATTTTTGTTACACAAACCTATCACCTTCTACAAGCAGAAATTTCTATTTGGAGCTCACTGTTAGCGGTTACAAGCTCATTCCATCAGCTATAAAAATAAAAAATTTCAAATCCATGTTTCACATATTTGAGTTTTCAAAGGTAAATAAGATATTTAAGATGCTAAACAAGAATAAAGCACCATAAACTTGAACCTCCAATCCTAACTAACCCAAATATACTATACCGGTACTCCTGAGGACAACACAAGTCCAGCAAAGCCTCGTCAACTACCATCAACTACTTAGCTAACAACCACCACAAAAATGGAGGGAAGATATCTTCCACAACCATACCCCAAAAGGAATGATACCTCAAATAATAAAAATTACATTGAAAAAAAAAAGATTAATTAAGGCAACATAGGATGCACATGCTATACCAAGAACCTGCAGAATTAGAAAAATATTGCACCATTTGTCATTGTATCAGTGTTTTCATCCTAGAATGAAATGCTTGGTTACCTAAAGGACAATTCACTATTTCTCAAATTATCATCTAAGGAAACTATAAGATGTAAAATTCCTACATAATCTGCATGATGTATCACATCTTCCAAATATTATTTCCCAAAATATTAGAATGGTGAGCTACTTTAGTTTATACCATGCAAACTAAAGCTAAATGATAGATCTGCCTACAGCTTAGGACTGTTACACATAAAGGACTCAGCATAGAGTCCATATTACGAATTTTCCACTGTTGTTATTACAATGCGCATCCTACAATCTCTTGATCACAACAGCTGACGGAAAGAAAAGCAACAATGTTTACAGACAGCACAGGAGATAGAATAAATAAAAGTCAGCTCCAATGGGACCTCTAAAAAGCAAGCACCTTAGGAGAACAACAATGACAGGAAAGAAGAGAGTACAATTAGCAATGTAAAGACCACATCAAGGTTTGTCTGCTTGGACTGGCATCAGCATGGTCAAAGGCACAAGGCACACTCAAACCACTAGGCAAAGAGCTAAAAGAGTGTTCGCCAAGCAAAATAAGGCAATATATATATCAAAGAAAATATGTAATAAGCTAGACTTTAATTAATAATAGTACATTTTAATAAACTCAAAAGACTGTTCTAAGCCTTCAATTCCCCGATAAAACTGAAAAAATGCAAAGGAAATGCTTTTATTATGAAGGAAAACACAAGAGCAAGGTTTACTCTGTTTTTGAACACAAAAAAAGAGTAACTCTTGCTCTCTTCTTTTTTTCTTTCGTAACATAGCATTTATCCTCTGTTTCTTATGAAAAAACAGACCTAAGAGTATAGACAGCCAACAGTCAAAGAAAGAAAAAGAAGAAAATAACAAAAATAGAGAAAAGAGAGTCAGGAGTCAAAGAAGAAGAAAAGAGTAGAAAGCTTATAACATAACATAATTTACTTGTTGAGATTTGCAACAGCCTTGTAGAAGAATTTTTTAACCCTAATTAAATTTGAATGGTTGTCGCTCTATAATTTAAGAAAAATCTTTTGATAGACTACATTGCCCTTTTTCATTTATTTGCGAAGATTAAATGTGGGTCTTTTAGTTTTACAATCAAAACTAATTAGAAATTTTATAAAACAATTTAGAAACCCAAGAGGCAGTTTACTCAGACGTGGCTTTTTTGCGCCTTAAAATTTGGCAAACAACATGCCTAGGCACAAAAGCCCTAGCCTCATCAAAAGGGCCTCACCTAGAGGCTGTTGAGGAGCTAACTAGTTTGGGCACTGTGCCTTAGCATCTAGGTGCGCGCCTTGATTACACTGATCAGCATATTTAACAAGTTATTCAGGATACAAGTATACAACAAAAATAAATATTTTTGGAATGAAAATTGGCAGTAACACCTATAATGTGTTTATCTCATGTTCCATCTTATGGTAAGATGTGTTTACCTTCCTACCAGAAATCAAACACAAAACCTAAAACAGACACATCACCTCTCTTCATTCATCAAGTTGCCATCTAACTCATTCAACAAACATGTATAAATTGAATGTGAAATACTTACATTTCTTGTGTTCCAAAAAATTGGACAAAATATTTCTTAGGATCAGGTTCCCGCTCCCAATCTTCAGGCCGGCTAATCTGAAATTCATGACCCACAGACTCTACCTCAATAACCAACCATAAACCAAAATCACACAGAAAAGAACGGAGTTCTGAGTAACAGAATAATAAAAGAAAAAAAATCAAGCTCCCTAAATAATTTTTGATGCACTTGCGACGTTCAATCAATCTAGCATACAATTAAAAAAAATATGTAGTTAGTCCTAATTTTTTCAGTCCCAAAATAAAGAACTTGCATGGTTGTATTACTTAACCAATTCAGAAACAGAACAAATTACCAAACCTGAAACACTAAAAACACAATAAGCTAACATAAGCATGGAAAACAATGAATCCCATAATTAGGACTTCCACAAAATAAAACAAAATTTACTAAAAGGAAACAAATTGAGTATAAAACCAATAAATATACTTAAGTAAGACAATGTAAGCATAAAATAAACTAATCAACATCATGCAAAACTTTTTTTAGCAGAAAAATCCCAAACTCATCATTGATTTATTCAAATTTCATAAGTTCAAACGAGCATATCAGAAATTAAAAATATAATCACCATAATAAAGGTCTCAGAATTCAGGCGAAAAAAGCAATAATAGTGATAAAATAAAAGGAAGGAGAAAAAGAAAAGGAAGAGAGACCTTAGCGGGCCAAGCAGGGAAACCCTTGACTTTGGCAAGAACAAGATCGCCCAAACTTAAATTCTTAACTTTTGCTTTGTTCCCTCCCTTTTTACGACTCCCGGCCATCAAGATTAAAACCCTAACAGATCCTTCGACGCCGTCGTTTACGTCGTCGTAGTTATTCCCTTTTTTTTTGCGTAATCAAATCCAAATTCTAATACAATTCCCGAATCCAATCCCCAAAAAAAAAAAAAGAAAAAAACCAAACCCTAGAGACAGAAAGTGAAAGATTTGGAAGTTCGGGTGCCACGTACATCGGCGGCAGCGACGACGCGCCCTGAGGGAGTTCCAGCGAGGGCAAGTGAGTAGTGCATCGAAAGAAAGAAAAGAAGCGAATAAGGAAACGGTGGAGAAGACGAGCGAAAGCGAGAGGTGATGATATTTCAGATTTTTGTTTTGTTTTGGGTTAAATTTTGGTGGAAGTTGAAAGGGGATTTGATTATTCGGTGCTCGTGAGTCGTCGTGACCGAGCCGTAGGAAAATGGGAGAAATTTTGCGTTTTGGTGTTGTCGGCGTCTTTTGTTACGAAATCTTTTTCTTTTTTTCTTACAGACTTTGTTGCAATCCCCTTTTATTAATCTACAATATCATATTAGATATTAGACAGAGAATAATTTATATGTTTTGAAAGATAAAAAAAATCATAGGCCCCTGTCTATAAATATCAATTAAATATTATTTATTTTTTATTTTATAAAATTTTATATTTAATATATTATTTTTATTGAAATATAAAAAAAGTGTTGCATCAATTACATTTATATTAAAAATATTTTTGGATTGAGTTGAGGTTAGACTTAAGTATAATATTAACGTTATTTAAATATGCTCAAAAGTCAAGTTTGAATATGAGCTCAAATTTTATTCAAATCAGTTTATATTTATTAATGGATAGTCTAAACCCGTTTAGACCAATATATATTATACTTTTTAAATTTACTTTTAAAAATTATTTTTTAAATTTAAATTTTATTAATTTAATAATTTTTATTAAGTTTTAAATTATAAATAACTTGACTTTTTTAATGTTTACTTTATAATATTATATATTAATTTTTTATATGGTAAAAATTACATAAATATAATAAATACCAAACTTATATATATTCTATAATTGAAAACGGATTAGACAAAGCACGAACCTTGAATGTTGGAGTCAAGGCTAGCTTTATTTATAAACGGGCCTCATTTTTTACTCAAACCTATTTTTTAAACCTAACATTTTTACCTAAACTCTCTCAAATATCGAACGATCATTCAAGCTTAGATAAATAATCTAATACTTAAACATTTCTAATTTATATATATATATGTGAAATTTTTTTTTTAGTATTTCACACAACTTAAAGATATAAACATTCTCAATGTATTCATATTTTACTTATAATTTATTAGTTTTTGTATTTTTTTATTGAATTAGTGTCACTTGACTTCAAATATCAAACTCAGTCAACCATATTGATTAGTTTAAATTTACTACTATATTTTTTTTAAATTATTAAAAGGATTTATGTATATGTATATATATATATATTATACATTATTAGTGAATCATATGAGACTAACTATTTAATAAATAAAATTATTTATATTTATTTTTAATGATTTTAAAATTTTATATTTACATATTTACATATTTACGAGGTACCATCTTATTCAAACTTGTTGTTAAATGTATATTTGTCAAAGAAAAATTAAAAGAAATTTAAAAAAGATACACATCTACTTTTAAACTCAACCTTTCATTTTGGACATGATTTCAATATCATTAATATAGTTTTATGTACAATAATAGAGATTCATGCAAAACAAAATTACAAAAATTTCAAAAATCTAATAAAATTTTATTCAAAAAATTAAGAAATAATTAATTTCTCAAAAAGGCATCCCCATTGTTTATAACTTTTTAAGCCCAAATTGAAACAAAAAACTATAAAATTTAACGGCTTGATACTATGAGAGTTATATGTTTGTTTTAAAAAAATATACATGAGTAACTTCATTTTATCATTTTAAATTAAAAATTTTTAAAATCAATAAAAGGAAGAGTAAATAAAGAAAAGTAAAAAAATTATACAATTTTCTTTTTATTAATTTTTTTTGGTGTTTATTTTTAACTTTTTATTAATTTTTTTAAAATAGATTAATTTTTAAAAATTATTTTCAATGATGACTTTTAAAAAAAAAGATAAGAGAAAATGAAAATTT
>JBBYHO010000022.1:6212040-6233572 GCA_038382025.1 Adansonia gregorii | reverse complement strand
TATGTCGGTTACTTACTAAACAAGTAATTCATCTCTCTTTCTATAATACCAGGAATTCCCAGTTCTAAGGGAACTTGTAATCTTTGAACTATCACCCAATAAGTTACAATCCCACACAAACTTCGAAATCCTACATAGAAACGAACAACAATTTCAGGCAAATTATAAGTAGGGAAGTTTGCTTTCATTGTTTCATTCATTCAGTTCCATTGATTTTTCCTTTCATTCTCTCAGCTTTCTTGTTAATTTCCTCCTCTTGTTGTTGTTGTTGTTCTTCTTCTTCTTTGTTTATCTTGCTTCTGTATGTTCCATGGAGAACCCTTATGATCCTAAAACCCCCAACATAATGGCTTACAGAGATTCCACTTATCTTGAATCCCTTCAGCTTGCTTTTCGGAATCTTTTTCTGAACAATGGCCGTTATGAGATCGATGGTGGCTCGGCTGCTGCTGCTGCTATCAATCCTCAGGTTCAGGCCAACATGGCGGCGGCAGCGTCTTCTTTAACAGGCGTCTTGCCTGGTCCTGGTTATCCGGATTCTTCAGAGATTGCAAGTTTTGGGCATTCTTTTATGCCTACGAATCTGAATAATGGTGCACGTTATCAACCTTATGGGTTTTCTGAAAACTTGACGGCCAATACATTGAACCCTAGCTATGGTTTTGGTTCTCCAAACCTGTATAACTCAAACTTGTTCGATGGTTTCTCTAATGGAATCCCTTGCCGTCCAATAAACTATGGTGTCAAGAATTCTAATGGTTTCGGGACTCAACAGATGATGACCAATGGCATTGGCAGTAGAGGCACTAATCAGTTTATTATTGCATCCATGACTGAAATTGGGTCAAAATATTTACAGGATTTGATATCGTTGAAGGACTCAAGAATTAAGAAACTGATATTCGAAGGGGTGATTGAGTTCATATTCCAGCTCATAACCAGCCAATATGGACGCTATGTATTTCAAAAGCTGATCGATTTAAAAGATGAAGATCAGTTGCAGATGATCGTGGAGAAACTAACATGTTCTCATGGAGAACCTGGAAACCTGATCTACCAAGCATCGATTGACAGGTATGGAAGTTATTCGATTAAGAAGCTGATCAAAGTGCTTGAGAAATCACCATTGGTGACTGAGATTGTGAAAGCTTTGAGCCACCAATTCGAGCATGTAATGATCGATCCAACAGGAAGATATGTCATAATAGAGTGCCTAGATGTTCTTGATTCTCAAAAGAATGACTTGCTATACATTAAAGCCATCGAAATGTGTCGAAAATTGGCCACAGATGAGCGAGGATGCATATCGATGAACAGCTTCATCACCCGAATTAGAGGTCCGCGAAGAGGTCAACTCTTGAACCACATTTGTGACAATGCCGAGTTCCTGGCAAAAGATCCGACAGGGAACTTTGTTGTGCAGTGCGTCTTGGGGCTTAAGAATCCCTCCGTTGTTGAACAGATTTGCTCGAAACTGACAGGTTGTTATGTAACACTATCGATGTTGAAACAAGGAAGTCATCTGGTGGAGAAGTGCTTGAGATCATCAGGGATGGAGATTGTGGTTCATGAATTCCTTGGAAGCGATCAACTTTTTAAAGTTGCCAAGGATCGGTATGGGAACTATGTTCTTCAAACTGCTTTAAAAGAGACGAAAAGAAGAGGCAGCCAACTCCATGAAAGTCTTGTCGTAAAACTTCAGCAACATCTTCAATGTCTGCTGCATGGATATGGAAGAAATATCCTGACTTTGATGGCTCAGCAACTAAGCTCGATTTGATCTGGAAACAAGCTTCGTGATAAGTAAACTTTGCATATAATATGTTATTTGTTCAATTGTTTCTTGGGGGTTTTTTTTTTCCTTTTTTTAAATATTGTTTTTATAGATTTAAGCATAGTGAAGGCTAGGATTAGAGTAAGTTCTTTGTTAAAGGAAGTTTTCGGGTGTAGCAACAACTGATAGCCATGTAGTTCCTGGTTTTCTTTTATCAATGCGTTAAAATTTTCCATAATCCGCTTCATTAGTGCTTATAAGCACTAATTAAAAATTATTTCAGTATTATTTTTTTAAAAAAAATAATTATGTTTAATACGCTATTTTTATTAGACTCAAAAAGTAATACATTAATTAAATTTTATTTTTATAAATATTATCTTAATCGGTGTTTAGTGATCTTTGAAATTTTAGAGGAAACTTGCAACATAGCAAGCTCACGTTTCCCAGTTTCATTTCAGTCTGAAAATTTATACTAACACAGTTTAATAAACATAAACACAATGTGAAAATCACAACATCATATGCTTAACATAATTACTACGGCTAACATAATATGTTCGATATATGCATTACAATTCGTAATAAAAAAATTTAACACAATTAATAATTAGTTTTTATGCTTATATTAGTGATTAAAAAACACGAAACTCAACATACATACATAAAATACGGAGATTGCTTGAAAGTTGAAACACCATAATAAGCCTTGCATGCATCGGAAAACAGATCAGAACGTGAAGTTGTTATAAACTATAGTAATCCATTAATATTGAAAATTTCTGAGTACGTCAAATCGAAGGAGTAACAATTACTTGTCTTGGTTATTAACAAAAATGGCATTAAGAGCAGGACATTAAAAAAAAAAAAAATCCATGTACAACTGTTTGAAGTTAAGGATCATGAATAGATTAAAAACTTATTAAAAAAAAAAAAATCAAAAGAAGCCATTTATACAGAATTGAGAGCTCTTAAGTGAAACGTTTTCAAGCTAGTTAACCCATAGTTGGAGTTTCATGAGAGAATAACATGGGCCGTAAATGTCACTTTTTCTTTATCTTTTGGGATAATTTACATACTCCAACTATAGGTTAACTAACTTAACAAAGTTCCACTTTGAGCCCTCAATTTTTTGTATAAATGTCACTTTTTTTTTTTAATTAGTATTATTTAGGGGTTATTTTTCTCCCATCATATCTCATATGCAAATAGAAATTTGTTGAATAATCATGTAATACAATGAAATTTTGATTCATCCATTTTTTAGATTACAAAAAATTCTATAATATTTTCATGCATTTTCATTAGTTCAGAAATAAAAGATTTATGTTTATAAAATTAAAAACTAATTAAGAAAAACTTCATTTTAGTTAAAATAATTATGATTTTTTAACTTATAAACCAAATTTTATAAACTTAATCACCATCCAAAATAAAACCAAATCAAATTTAATAAAAATCAAAGTAAAACCAAATCAAACATTATATTCGAATCGATTTTCGATTTTCTATATTTTTTCCCCTAAATTCTTAGCCCTAAAGAGTGCTATCTTTTATAATTGAGGGAAAGACAAATACATCTTCTATAGCTTAGGGGAAAAGACAAATGTATGCTTTATAATCACTTCCCCCAATGCCATTGAAGAGATCAGTCTTTTCATCAACAATACTCAGACCTGAAAACAGGAAAAGAGATTACAACTACTAACTATTAGATTTCATTTCTTAAAAACGACTACACGAACAAACTAAACTAAATCCCAAATTCCACTTTTCTATAGCCATAGATACATACAGAACATTAATTAAAGGGCATGTGTTGGGATGGAAAAAGAACGACGTGCTGGGGTAATAGACAAAAGCTGTTGTGACATTTAACATTATCTAGGACCAAAAGATATATTGCTCCGACTCTTAATTTTTTTTTTAGTATCTTTGTCCAATGTATATTCGGATATAAGTATGAGAATATAACCATCCAAAGATCCTCCACATACATGAAAAAACTCGAAAAAAATTAAATATACTAATGTCAAATACATACCCATATCCAACATTTATACTTGAATTAGAGTAATGTAGACCAAAAAGTGCACAAAACTGAAGAACAAAACTTATGGTAGTATTAGAATGCAACAAAAATGTAATATACATAATAATTGTACATGATACCTTATACACACAAGTTTTGACAAAAATTTCGAAGTATCTTCTAACTAACTAAACTTTGATAGAAACATCTTTGTGAGTTACATTCAGGCGCAATACGATTTTTAGTTATTAAAAGAACTGAAGTTGTGTCTTTCGAATCCAGGAGAGAGTTCTCAAATATCATTCTCATTTCAGAAGATAAACGAATGAAACAATCAAACTATCGACATCGGAAGATCCAAAAGATTATCCTGTAGCCTTCCTGGGTCTTATAGCAGTTTGATACATAACCAATGGAATGTTTAGAGTATCTCCGTTACCCGATAAAATAATCTTGTCAGTACCGACTATCAATAGAAATGATCTTCTCCACGTGATAAATTAAGTTATTCTATTTAACTTAAATAATAAGAATATAGATTTATAAATAAAAATATAACTACTATTCCTGCCTAGCTAATTCCTTTTTAAAAAAAAATTCCAAGCATAGTCTTGGCTCAAGAATCCTGGTTAAATATTTACCTCAGCATTTTTGCAGTAGTTTGCTCCACTTAGGACCTGTCAACATTGTTGGATATCCAGAACCTGTAACATAAATGTAATAAGCATATTATTCTCAACTGAATTCTCTTTCACCAACTTGCAAACATAAAAAAAATATCAGTCACATTACTAGCTTTCCTTTTTTCCCCTTTTCTTCAACTAGCAGAAAAAGAAAATGTAAGATAAGAGTTAAGCTTCAAGCCATTTTAAAGTTCATAGACGCTACTAGGATAGCATTTAAAAGTGCAATTACTTACCCACAAGCTAACAATGGAGAGATCAAGAGAAATGCCAGCTAGTTTATCAACAATCATTTACAGCGATACCAAAAATAAAGTAAGAACAGAAATTTAAAAAGGAAAAAGCTCTGTTGCATTGACTCTTCAGTTTTCTTTAAGTACTAGTGTCTGGGCATATTCAGACAAAGGTATAAAGATACGACCTTCCAAGGATCCTACAAGTACATGGAAAATTTCGAAAAAATTGAGCATCCCCGTATCTGACACTGACACCCAAGTCCAAGTAACATAGAGAAAAAGGAAGAAGGTAATAGTTATTCATTGAGAATCCGGCACACATGACAAAGGCTAACAGGTGCAGAATACAGGCAGCCACAGATGACTTTTTAAATTAACGGTAGCAAGCTCTCTCTTCTCTCTCATTTTTTGTTCTACCTCAACCTTGTAAGCAGTGGCAAAGTAAAAAAGAAAAAACACTGCTACGCTGCTTTGCCATATATTACCCCAATTTTTAGAAGCTTTTAGAAAATCACCTTGCCATTCTAAGCAAACAAAATAATGGAGTTTTCTAGTTAGCTAGTTGCTACGTAAGCAGAGCCATGTTAAAAGACTTCAGCTAGCATGCTAAGTAATACTTATGTGCTACATGGATTTTATCACTTGTAAGTCGAGGAAGGGACAGGATTCAGAGAGCCACATTATAATCCGATAGTCAAATTGCAATAAGCCTCTCATTCTTGCATAATGGCACCGCTTTGGAACTGGATCCTTCAGAAAAGCCAAAGGTAACCATCATGATAAGCTAAATATTAATGAAGCCCAAAGAGATTGAGGCTTTAAATGGTAAAAAAGGACTCATTTAACCTATAGGAGATATGGAACAAGCCATATGGAAATATGGGAAATCCGTAAGTGAAGCAACACCCAGATGTTTCCCTAGTTCCAACACATAAGAGTGCCCAGATTGAATTCTAAGATGATTCTTCATATTGAAAATCCAAATATTGGCTATCAGTCCAACTACTCATTTATATATAATCCACTAAAACAAAATCCAAGTACATCCAGGGAATTACATACTGTATGTACCAAGAGATATCCATAAAAGCATTGTCAAAGCAAAAATAAAAACAGAACATTCTCATTCCGTCGTAGATATGCATGCTATCTTAATTACCAAGTGATTCTTATTCACTTGTAGCTATAAGATGGACCATTTAATATAAAGAAAGCAGAAGGACACTGACCTCCAGCTGGAGTGCAGATTGAGCTGCTGAAAGAAGCTACATGAAGTAACAACGAATATCAATCCGCACATAATGATTACTTGCTAACGAATCTGTTTCAGCTTCTTAACATTTTACCAAGATGAAAAAAATAAGAATGATTAACTAAATTTAAGAAGTAGAATAAATGATCTAAAGATCAATTAAAGGAACAGTCGAGTATTTTATGTTTGTTCGCACTGAGATACAGCAGATTTTATTTTTATTTAATTCTTTTATTTTGTAGTTCAGCCAGTGGTCTGACCGCTATCAGCGGCTTATTTCAAAAGGAGGTTTGAACTTTGGGTTTCCCCTACCTAGCAATCAAAAGGAAAAGAATCTTCAGAATTATAGGGGTTTAGGGTGATTTACCAGTTTTCAGGTCTACTGAAAATTCAAGTCTGACTTTCTAGTATGTTATCCGGTTTCTGTTTAGTCTACTAGATTCCCAGCAACTTCACAACATATAATTATCCAGGATTTGCTTGCTTAAACCTCAAAATATCTTCTTTGAGACCCTACTCAACAACTCAAATTTTTAGCAACAAATTCACTGTTCATGTTACTAGCCGCCAGCAATGTTCAAAGTACCAATCAATTTTGCTACTTTTAGAGTATATGATCCAAATCTAATTCACCAAGTTTCTTTCACATATTTAAGCCCTGTGGTTCCTTACCCTTTCACCCATAGTTTACTCCAAACTTTTGACCTCTAAATATTCCTCCCTGACCATACCGGATCATGTTGCTGTATATCCCAACATAGCATGTTAAATTACTCTGACTCCTCATTTTTTTTGATTTACCCATGTCCGACAGATATTTGAACATAGATATGAGGATACAACCCTCCAAGGACCCACAAAATACATGGAAAAACTTAGAAAAAGTTGAGACAGACCTGTGTAAAACACATACCAGCATCCAACACTCACACCCGAGTCCAAGTGACATAGATAGCATGTACCATCGTCTATAATTTTAGAACTACCATGTGCAGCAAACATTCTATATGATGCAGCTGCATAGACAATCTAAGATAAAGTTCTAAGGAATGCATAACAGTATGCAAAGATTCATCCACCAGCTTCACCCCACCTCATCTTCAGATTTATTTCACCTCAATGTCCACTAAAATCCTTAAGGCCACTTCATGAAAGGGAGTAAAACCCTCACTTCATGAAATTCTCCTTTAGTACCAACAGTATCACTGACTTCAGATTTGGTTTGATCAAATTCGACTAATTTATATGCATTAGCATGGCATTATTCTACCGCTACCTGAAATATCTGCTAAAAATTTTGCATAACATGAAAGTCCAGATAACGTAATAAATGTAAAATATTCTGTCATCAATTCATCAATAGTTCTATATAAAATTCTAAAACTACAATGTTCAAAAAGACTTGAGATAAAACTGTGATGATTAGAACAGTTGTAAAACCTCAAGCTGCAAAGATAATCATACAGTTAAATGTTATGCAGGATAAACAACAGAATCACCATTCCAGTTGCACCTGCCAATATGCCCTATATAAGCCCTTCTCTGCCCCAACTGCCACTCCACACCCAACAATGATATCAGGACAGACAAAAAAAGAAAGAAAATGGGAAAAAGATCAATATGAAAAGTTATTAGCAGCAATTCACAAAATCTGATTCCTTTAATAATTTCTGCAAAGAAGTGTGGTTTGAACAAGCCCTCATTCAAAGGAGACAAAAGAAAAAATTGTTGGAATGGATAAACCAAAAACAATAATCATACCTTGCATTTTTTGAATTAGTAACAATCAATATACTAACGCTGTTTCAGTATCCACAAATTGTCCGAAAGTCAATTGCAAAAAAAGTAGCGGCAATATTTAATAATATTTTCAAAAAACAGTAACAAGATAAGCATCTTGATTCTTCTCTTCCCAAATTACATTATAAAATAAATAAAGTCAAAAATTAGGATTCAGCATTAACAGCTTCATATGGCTTTGCCCTAAAACAAGCTATTGGTTAAACACTGGCGCAAATAAAGAAGGGACTTTATTGATGAATTGCAGAGAAAGCACAAGTATTTCCAAAAACAAATGCAAAGATACCTGTCATTTAGTATCTGTATATCTAAGCCAGGCCCATCTGAACAAGCATAGCATATGAAGCGACCACCAATCCAGACAGCAACTACATGTACAAGTTAATACATCTAAATGGCAATGTAGGAACAGATAGCGTAAGGTTTACTATTCCTTGTTCTGCAAGAATCCCAATAAGCACTCACGCTAAATGCAAAGATCCCAAGTCCCCAAACCTAACAGTCAAAGTCTCTAGACTTAAGAGCAATAAATCCCAAGTCCTAGAAAATAAGAAAATGTTGCATCTGATCTCCATGTCCTAATGTGAAGATGTCGAAGAGGTATGCACCTCAGCAAGAACAAGGAATGTCTTACTCCCTCTGTTCCATTCTATTTGCCCTTCTTCCATTTTAGATGTCCCAAAGGATACAGCTTTTCATTCATCAGCATGAAACACAATTTACTCTTATTGGCGTTAAAAATCTTTGAACAAAAGTACTGTTAAAAAAAGTTGTAAGTTCTACATAAAATACACTAAGGGTCAAAGGTCTTTTTTAATCTCCATGCCAAGTCAAACACGGTAAAAAAAAAAAAAAAGAGACAGATGGAGCAGAAATATTCCCAAAACTAAACCAATTCAAGAGACCCAAAATAAGATTTGATGATTAAGGAACCTGAAAGAGAAGAGAAACAAAAAGGAACGAAATTATGCTACCACCGCTAACACCATAAAGTAGACAGTTCACGAGCTGATGCCCAATTTATCAGCTTTAGGGATCACGACAAGTTACAAGGAGAATGCCTAAAGCATAACTGTATATGGCCTTTCATAAATCTCCGCTAAGTTATCCATGCTTAAAGTATTTCTGCTACTCTTAAGCAAATAAAGGCATATGGAAATGGGTTCAGCGCCAAAACAAGTTCATCCTTCCTTCAAAAGAACATAAACTTGAATGATTGATGTCTAGCAATGAACCCCAGTTGTATCTCAACAACAAATCAGCAATGTCACAGCTATGTTTAGATCTATAGAACACCAGAAGATAATCTATAACCATGCAGCTCAATTGACCGTATAAGAAAGAAGAAAGAAAGAAAAAAGGCGCTCTTATGTGAATGTGGCTCCAAAATAAAGGGAGAGCCAGCATCACATGCTGTAACTGACCACAAAGCACTTACAATTTTTGAATAAGAGAAGAATCAATAACAAAGACTTAAAAACAACCATGAAGACCAGAGTTCAAATTTGTAACAAGAAATATATTTCTTTTATCTTTATACTCAGTATAGTTACATAAGCTAAGATGTACTAACCAAGTTAGAAATATTCTGAAAAGTTCCCGGGATACATTTGTCAGGAAAAATTACAATATACAAAATCCTGCCATGACTCTCCACAAGTTATCAACACTGCCTTCATGTGGTAATTGTATTTTGTCCGCAAATTGAACCACCCTTTCATGCAACTTATATTGCAGCCAACTACAGAAAAAAAAAAATAAACAAAAAAAAAAAATCAATCAATCAATGGAACAAACAAAGCAAGAATTGGAAAGCACAGGGAACAGGGACAGAGGGTCTAAAGTTTAACATCTTTCTTCTACCCTCAAAAAATAAACTTCCCTTATATTTACAGCAGAAAATGGCAATGAAAAAAAAATTGGAAACTTAAGCAGAAAGATTACAAGTGAGCAATACAATAACAAATACACTCTATTCTTGCAACAAAAGGGGCACAAATTTTCAACTTCAGATTATACTAGATGGTAGTTTACCAGCAAAATCAGCAAAAAGATGAGCAAATTCCATGACAGAAATTTTCACCTTCACTTCAATAACAAAGATGAAATGTTCTATTCATAATTAAAAAAAAGGTAAAATAAAAAGATGAAATTGTTCAGGCTGAGATTCATATACAAGTATGAAAATGTACTAAGTACCAAATGAGACTATTTCCTCATTCTCAAGCTGGCCTCCAACAATTAATGGCAGACATGTCTGGTCGACATGGCAACATCTGCAAAACACCATGACCTGAAGGATACAACCATGAAGTTATTCTCTGGTTTAGTACGTGCTTGATTATTTCACTGGGAAAAAAAAAAAAGGAAATTACAAGCAAACCAAGACAGCAATTAAAAATAGCAGAACCTGAATTTGGAGCTCCAGCTGATAAATTATTGCTGGAAGCAATTGGAAAACCCATATTACTTGAGGGTGGTCTTTCAACAGGTGGTCTAAAGTAACCTGCCCAACAATTAACATAAGTGTCATCAAAAGGTAGAGACTATGGCTCAATTTTTCAAAAAAGGAAAGAGAATAGAAGGACCATAGATATATCTTATCAACACTTCAAGGCCTCTATACAAGAAAGAGGAAGCTACGCACATGAAAATGCAGGAAGACTTACAAACAACAGAATATCTCACATTCTTATTCATGGCCGTAAGAGCTCTTAAAACTATTTTCATACTGGCAAAGACTCAAAAAAAATGTAAGAACTTAGACATGATAACAGTTCAAAGCAAGATAATAAGTGGATGCCAAAAGAGTGTCCTACAAATTGCAATGAAAAATTACAGATACCGCATAAGGCATTCTTTTCATATTATATGGTCAACATGTTCTGTACTTTCTTGGGTTTTTCTGGTTTAGTTCGGCAGAGCTTCCATAACAACAACATGCATCACTAGAAATCAGTGGAACTTTGATTGCAACCACCATAGAAGGGCTGGTGTTAATTTGCAGGTAACAACAATATGATCAGATCAAAAACTGAAATTAATGTGCCCAAAAATCCATCTTTATCATGCAAGCTTCATGAGGACTTAGGATACATCATTAAAGTACATTTACGATGATTCAACCCAAAAACTTGATTGAAGGACGAGATAATGCATACCTTCCTGGACAAACAATGGACCAGCAGGTGATGGATTTCTTCCACCTATCCACCCACCATACTGATTATCAGTGTTATATTCTCCTGCAGGCATTCTCCACTGTTCACCAGCAACAAATGGACTCTGGCCATCATGTTGCAATGGCAGCGAATATCGAGGAGGATATGGACGCTGAGGATGTGGGGGTATGGTAGCCTTTGTGAATGAGAAATGGCTAGACGAGGTTTGTGGCAGACTAGGGGGTAAAGGTCTTTGCACAAAGGCTGTATTATCAGGTTGAAACTGTTGACTGGGTTGAGAGGATAGGGCATTTAAGTACATTTCATTATGTCCATATTCCAATTGCCTTGAATTATATCCAGAAGGCTCTCTAGTATTGCAGACTCCTGTTGGAAAGCATGGTGACTGCAGGGGAAACAATTCGCTTTTCACAGCAGCATCCATATGGCCCCCATGAGGAGTATTTCCGGCCATTTGAACTATCTGATTACACTGCACATAAAGGTATAGGTTCAATAAATAAAAAACTATCAACATAGTCCCTAGCAGGCAAAGAAAACATCTAGGAGTCTTACACTTGGTGTGCCCTGGAATTCATGAGGTACAGGTGGTTGATATGCCAACTGCGGTGAAGACTGTATTGATGATGGGGGTGGTTGAATGGGCTGAGATAGCAGTGAAGGTTGAGTTGGCACTTGTGGTTGAGGTGCGAAGGCTGAAGGAGGGCATGAAGGCAGCACAGCTGGATGAGGTGGTTGTGTTGGTGGAAGTGGAGGAGGTGGTTCTGTTGGTGGGGGTGGAGGAGGTGGTTGTGTTGGTAGGGGTGGAGGAGGTGGTAGTGTTGGTGGAGGTGGAGGTGGAGGCAGTGATGGAGATGATGGAGGCAGGGGTGGGGGTGGGGGTGGTGAAGGAGGCAAAGGTGGTGGGGGTGGAGGAGAATCTGGGGGCAATGGCGGTGATCCCTCTGGTAGAGGAGGCAATTCACTGGAGCTATTTGAAGCCGGTTCCATATTCCTATCAGTGCCCTGCTGCTGCAAGTCCATTTCAAGGCTATCATTTGTGAATGATGGTCGATCATCCTTCGGGCGTCCAGAAACATCTTCCATTTCAAGCTCACCATCCACGTCCTCTAGGATGCAATGACGCCTGTCACTTGGAGTAACCGTACATGTTTCTAACTTTGCTAAAGCCTGTGCTGCTTCTACGGTTGATGCATCAGCAGCTTCTCTGCAAGGACTGCTTGAAAGATCTTCCTCTTCCGCTTCCTCTTCATCTTCAAATGCATTAGAAGGCAAAAAGCCAGGCAGCTGAAATGTAGCATTACTGATTACAAGAACCAACAAAATTGATGTCAGAAAATTGACGTTTTTCTCGAGTGACAAATACTTGAAACTAGAGGATGGAAGAAAAGTGCTACAACAAACACTGAAAATAACTTCAAATTTAGAAATTTAAGAAAACTATTACCCAAGATAAAAAAATAGTCGCTGTATATTCTAACCTGATCACACAACAGTGGCAAACTAGTGAAATGGAATGTTCATAATTTGACATAAGCTGAAAATCAGATTAAAGTGACTGGTTTGGTTTAATTTGAAAAGCAAAAAGTTTTAGTTTGGTCTAAAAAATCAAACAAATAAGTAAATCTGGTCAGAGTTAGGTTTCAATTATATCTGACTAAACCAAAACAAAACCAAATTTCAAGAATAATAAAGTAGATGATCTATTTATTATCATCATAATAATTTGAATTAGATGGTCGAAAGAGTTTTCCAACCTTCCATACTCATCAACAAGCATGCCTTCCATTTCTCTTATAGGATCATCTATAGCACGTTCAGCTCGAGACGGACGCCTTAAGGAAAATCCTGAAATTGTATCATCATTTGAAACTCCAATGTCATCCATATAACGCCGCAGAATAGATTCAGGTAAAATTTTCCTCTCAAGCCACAACCGTAAAACCTGGTAAAGACAATAGATCCCTTTATCCTTCAGAGAGAAGGGGGAACGGAAGAAACAGAAGAATAATTTCTTACAATGAAAAAACAATAATACACCTTAAGACATTGACGACGATTTTCACGAGCACTTGCTCCAGGTGGAGCAGCTGCACCAAGGAGACGGGGCAATGCTGTTTGAACCATAGGGATATATGAAGCACCAGCAATGCCTAAATAAACATTACCCACAACCATTTAAATGAAATTGCTGCATTAATGGATCACATTTGACTATTTCAGTTTGCATGCATGCAGGTTGAGGAGTGATTAAAAGAGTGTTCTTGTTAAAATAAGCATACGCTCATACAAAAGTCTAAAGGAGATGTGACCCAGCATGATTACTCTGTCATAATAAATAAGGAAATAATGCTAAAGCAGCAAGAGAACAGATAATCTAAACATTTTTTCTGTTAATTGCCTGCATCAAATAAATTCAGTATTAAAGAGTAATTGAACACATTCACAATCAAGATAGCAGAACCAACCTTTCTGATTATATGAACATTGCGTAATTGAATCAACAAGAAAGAACAGGTCAACTTTACGATGACAACTGGGTTCGCTTTCCAACTTCCGGATGAGAAGTTCAACAACCTGCATACAAATAATGTATTCTAAAACTTTCCAAAAAGTAGTCTTCAATAGAATTTTGACATCATAAGCAATAATTAACATTTTGTTTAAAATACAATTTTGGGGTTGAACAATCTCATCTAGACATTGTTGAACCAACACAAAACATAAACAAGCAGATTATGTAACTTACTTCATTTGCAATGCCGTATTTGGCACAATCAATAGCAAGGCGAGTTGCACGCCCTATACTTTCTTTAGTCCTTGATAAAGTCTCTATCATTCCTTCAAAAGCATCTCGTGCAACAGCTGCCTCAGTACCACCACTGAGAGAACCTCCAGCTGCCATATGTCCCGTACTAGCTCTTCTCTCTTCGATCTCTTTAGTATCCTGTTGACTTTGGGACCCAGACTGGTGACCAAGAGTTGATGGAGAAACTAGATTAGTTCGATGAGCAAATCCCTGCACATCAGTCTGCATTACATTGTTGATTGCAGATGAAAAAGGCTGAACTGCAGGATTGGGGCTCACTCCCTGAACATCAGACATCGAGGAGAAAACAGAAGTAGGATTTGCAAGAGAATATTGCTGAGAATGAGCTTGTTTCCTTTTTGCCTGAGCAGCGGCAATAAGATGCTTCATGGATGTAGTGGAATCAGGAGTTTTGGAATCAATTAATGAATTGCTTCTATCTTCTCTAAAGACATCAAATCTGTACAGAAAAGGATTAGTCTACAATATGCAATGAGATTATATAACACCTCTAAAAAATGATAATAATAATAATAATAATAATAATAAACAGAAGAAGGATAATGCAGGGCCATACTCCATTGAAGTTTCAGTAACAAAAGTGCTGCCATTTACACGTGAAACTGCTTTTGGAGTATATTGCGGTCTTTCTACAGTAGAAGCTGGCCTGTATCTTTGACTAAAAACCTGATTTTGGGAAGCCTTCAGACCATCAGAAACCACACCCAGTCCCTTAACAGAGCCTGATGGAGCCTTTTTCTGATTTTCATTACCGGAAACCTTAACAGTAGCTTTAGTAGTTCTGTGCTGTTCAATTTGTTTGGTGGCAGAAACCAGATGAGGAGACTTCCTTGGGGAAATCGAGACCGGTTTAGTCTCCTTGGAAGACAGCTGCTCCGTTTCTGATCTTCCAGGAGTGACAAAGGCATGAGATGAAGGCCTCCCTTCAACAGTTTGGGGCCGAAGAGGAGACACAAAATCATTTGCTAATCGTGAAGAAGCCTCCTTGGGACCACAATTCTCATATCTGGTGGAATCTCCAACACTATGTTGAGCATTAATAGCACTTGCATGGTTTACATCAATGTTCTTTGAAGCATCAGAAATAACATAAGGCCTCTTAACATTCCTGGCAGATCCTCCATGAACTGGAGTTTTGGGATCTTCTTCATCATCATCATCAAAAAGGCAAACAGCCCTCCGCCTTTTGGACAATTGGGTAGCTACAATTTTCACATTAGTAGAACTTGAAGTGTCATTCTTCAATTCAACAGGCTTTTTTCCAGTCTTATCGTCAGAGTTAAGAGAGGCAGAATCAGACATAGCCTCCAGAGCCCGCCGCCGGCGCTTTGATAATGGCAGCACAGCTTCATCACCAGATACATCAGAACTAATGGCCATAGGGGCTCTCAATGCTAAAACATGAGATGTGGATTTATTCAACTCCAATTCTTTAGCAGCTTTGTCATTTCCATTGCTAAAACTCGGCATACTCCCTTTCATAATTTTGACAAGAGATTCCTTGGAAGTATCATTTTTCATATCCACAACCTTTGACTTTTTGGCAGGACCTAAAATTTCATCTGTTCCCAATTTTGATTTTCCATGTCCAGGTTCACCCTTTTTTTTCTTGCCAATAGTCTCACCTCTGGAACTGGCAACAGCATCCCGCACATCATCGGTAGCCTTGAAGTTGCTTTTGGTTTTCAGCAACTCCTTTGCTTTTTTACCACCAGTGCAATTAGAATCCGATTTGAGAGCATCTGGTGAGAATTTTCTTACACCACAGCCAGAGACTTTGCCTTCTACTCTATCTTTCAATTGCTCCTCAGAATCAGGCCGATCAAGACAACCACCAGATTTATCATCCCTCAATAATGTTGCACCTGAGCTGCCGTTTTTGTGTCTTTCCTCAGTTCTTTTCTTTGGTCCAGGAGCCATCTTCTTTGACTTTGGATCAACCCTCAATATTTTCTTAGTACAATTAACAGTAGCAATTTTATTATCAGAAAAGTCCCCCTCTATACGAGAAGGCTCGTGTAAAGACGATGGAGATAACACCTCCTTTTTAGGTTGTTCACTGTCTAATATTTTATGTTTACCCTCAGAAGACATAAGCAGAGATGAGCTATCATCCACATGACCCGAACTTGATGGTTTCATATCTTCACTATTATTCTTACCTCTGTGCAAACCGCACCCCAAATTAGAAACAAGATCACCTTTTCCTTCACTAGTGCCTTCTCCAACAGGTGCTAAAGCATCTATTCCATTCTTTAAGTCAGCCTCTGAACCATCATCCTCAACCCTGTCAACAGATGAAACCTCACAGCCAGGTGTTGATCCATCAATTTCATCTCTCAAACTGCTGGACTTCTCTTTATGTAATTCATCAAATGCCTCACAAATTTCCTTCACAGCTTGGACAAAGTACTTAGTTTTAACAACTTGACACTTAGCAGACAATTTACTCTTTGTCTCACTGGTAAACGCTTGAATATCGGCAGAGGCAACAAAAGCTCTGTAAAAGAGGAAAACATGGGGGGAAAAGTAAGCGACTAGAACACAAGTGAACTGAGGTTCAAACAGTAGGAGTGAGAAAATAATGATGCATGAATGCATGCATCTCTTGTCTAGGACTGAAAAGCATTGCTCCTTTTTACACAAAATGCAGAGTCAAAAACTTCAATAACGAAATACAAATATCTCAATGCCATAAACACCAACTTTATTAAGAAAAAAAGAGACGCAGATATTTAATTTATCAACTTGCTCACATGTGCATGAATACAATGTGCAGAAGGAACCAAATATTAGGGAAAAAAAGAACAGATTCTGACTTTCATCAAATGTAAAGATGTCTTCTACGTAATTCACAAGCAGAAGCATCATCGCCGACATAATGATCCAAAACAGAATAAAGTCTTTCATTCAAGGTTTACAGGGTAAACCTCACAGCTTTAAGTGTGATTATAGAAGAGCAAAAATGGATGCAAGTTCAGAAAATTAGAAGAAAAAATCCCAATAGGAGCCTTTAACAGATGAACATTTACCAATATACTCATATTCCCATAACCACTTCAATGTTTCCACATAAATAAACCAGTTATGCAAATGTTTCTAAGGACAACTCCAGCTATACTTCTTTCAGGGCATTTAAAATACCATTGCTCGAAGGCTTCCGGGCCTAACATATGTAAAGCACCACACGATGCTTAAGAAACTTCAGTTAAAATCTCAAACTGCTAAACAATAACATACAGAATATGACCAGAAACAGAGATACTCCTCTAATTCACGGTTAGAATTTGGGAAGCTATTTGAATTTTGGATACAACTTCAGTAATTTAATAAAGACTAGCCTTAACATGATAGTAAAAGCGAAAACCTTATTTCCAAACAGTTTCCAAATATATACAAGATAAGTTCGAACTTCATTTCTTTTCCAGATACTTGTAGCTGCAAAATTATCCATTCAACATTAAAGTAGAAAAGCAAACAAAGAAATGCTATCAGCCAAACATAAAACTTCCATTACAAAAAAAAAAAATCCATTATTGCACCATAAATGTGCTACAGACATATACTACGAATAAATCCTCCATCAAAATTGGTCATTACAATAACAAATTTTAAAAGATAATAATAGTTCTAAAAATTCTATGTTTATATGAATGCAAGGATAAAATCTAAAATAGCACACCAAAATGCCTAAATCAGAAATCCATTTAACAGCAACACTAAAAAAAATTGGAAAATTGCAATGCCATTCAATTCAAACACCAGAAAAGCTACACCAACATTCAAATTCAGCACAGTTACAACCATTAATTAAGCAAAACATCATTTGCTTTCTTGAACAAAATGACTTCAAAATTCACTACAACCCACAAATACATCTACATTAAAAGCCTAAACACTGTTTAAGTAGAATTTAAGAAAATAATAATATATAAAATTATTTAAAATAGGTGTTTTGCTCAGTTGAATAATTTTCGTTATATAGACCTATCACCTTCTACAAGCGAAACTTCAATTCAGAAATTCATTGTTAGCTGTTACACACTCATTCCATCAGCTATAAAAGATAAAGATTTTGAAATCCATGTTTTGCCTATTTCAGTTTTCAATAGTGGAGAAGATATTCAGAAGCTAAGCAAACAAGAGTAAATCACCAATTTCCCTTATAAGTTCACATCAACTTTAAAAAAAAAATGCTTAAAATATGTGAATGGTTGCAAAATGGTCAGAGATTGAATCCATTAAACAGAGTTTACAAGTTCTCATTGCCGTTAATTATCAAATTAAACAACCGTATAGAATCTTAACTCCTTTTGTAGCAGACTGGAAATTAGGAATAAACTTGAACTCCCAATCCTAATTAACCCACACATGCTATACCAATATTCCTGACAACAACACAAGTCCAAGAAAGACTCGTCAACTACTATCAGCTGCTTAATTAACAACCACCACAAAAATGGAGAAAAGGCATCTTCCACTAGCCCAAAAGAAATAATAACTCAAATATTAAAAACTATATTAAAAACTTAAGGAAACATAAGATGCACATGCTATATCAAGAACTTGTAGAAGTAGAAAATTTCACCATTTATCATTGTATCAGTGTTTGGTTTTCGGCATCCTAAAATGAAATGTTACCTAAAGCAAATCTCACTATTTCTCAAATTATCAAAGAAAGAAACTATAAATTGTAACATTCCCGGGGGATCTGCATGATTTATAACATCTGCCAAATAGTGTCCCCTAAACATTAGAATGGTGAACTCCATGAGTTTATATTATGCAACCTAAAACAAAATAACAGAGCTTCCTACAGTCAGTACTGTGACACATAGACTAAGCATAGAGCCCTCCATATGACATTTTTTTCACTTGTTGTTATTACATTGTGCATCCAATCTCTTGATCACATGGATGGAAAGATAAGCAACAACACGTGTCAAGCACAGGAGATAGAATAAATAAAGTCAGTTTTCAATGTATCCTCTAGTTGGCAAGCTCCTTGAGAGAACAACATTGACAGGAAACAGAAGCCTACATCAATATGTGTCTGCTAGAATAAGCATACGTAACATGTTATTGGGAATAAAAAAACTAACATTTTTTCAAGGAAAGTATGCAGTAACACCTCTGATGTATTTATCTCATGTTCCATCTTATAGTAAAATGTGTTTTCCCTCGTACCAGAGAACAGCAGAAAAACTTAAAACAGACACATCACCTACCTTTATTCATCATGTTGCCATCTCCCTCATTCACCAAAAGTATACAAATTTAATGTGAAATACTTACATTTCTTGCGTGCCAAAGAATTGGACAAAATATTTCCTAGCGTCTGGTTCTCGCTCCCAATCTTCAGGCCGGCTAATCTGAAATTTAGAACCCACAAAATCTCCCTCAAAACCAACCATGAACCCAAATAAAATTAAAAAAGGGAGGGGGGAACTGAGTTCTAACAAAATAATAAAGAAAACAAAATAAATCAAAAACCCTCACTAAATTTCTGATGCACTTGCGAGGATCAAATCAATCTAGCACACAACCAAAAAAAAAAACATATTTGCCCCCTTTTTTCAGTCCCAAAATAAACTTGCATGGTTGCATTTAGTAACCAAATTAAGAAACAGGCAAAGCACCAAACCTGAAACACTGAAAAGACAACCAGCTAACATAAGCATGGCAGAACATTAAATTTCAAAATTAGGCCTTTCACTAAATAAAAAAAATTACTATAAGCAACAAATTGAGTATAAAATCAATAAAGACAATGTAAGCATAATAAACTATCCAAAATCATGCAAAACCATTAAAAAAATAATTCCAAAATGTTCATGGATGTATTGAAATTTCCTAAGTCCAAATAAGCATATAAGAAAATCAAAAATATAATCATCAGAATATAAGTCCCAGAATTCAGGATAAAACCAAGTAATTATAACAATAAGAAAATAAAAGGAAGAGAAAAAAAAAAAGAGACCTTGGCAGGCCAAGCAGGGAAACCCTTGACTTTGGCAAGAACAAGATCACCTAGACTTAAATTCTTAACTTTTGCTTTTTTCCCTCCTTTTTTACGACTCCCAGCCATCAAGATTAAAACCCTAACAGATCCTTCGACGCGGTCTTTATCGTCGTCGTTGTTATCCCCTTTCTGCGCAATCAAATCCAAATTCAAAAATAGTTCCAGAATCCAATCCAAAAAAAAAAAAAAACCAAACCCTAGACAGAGACTAGGAGTTCGGTGCCCACAGATATCGCCGGCGGCGACGACGCGCCCTGGGAAGTTCCGGCGAGGGAAGGTGGCTAGGGCATCGAGAAGATGAAGAAGAAAAGGCTTTTTTTTTTTTTTTTCAAAAGTGTCGAGACGGTGGCCGAGACACACGAGCGAGAGAAATAAACAGACGAGATTTTTCTTTTTCTTTTTCTTTTTTTTTTGGGTAAAATATAATTGAAACAAAATACTTGAAGTGAGTTGTTTTTTTTTTTCCCCCTCATTTTTTGATTTTGCACTAGAAATTCTTTTTTTTTTTTTCGGTTACGTATGTGTTCATTAAAAATTAAAAATTCAAAAGAAAATTCAAAAGTTAAAATGACCAATGCATTAATTCATCTGTTAAAATAAATTTGGTAGTTTAAAATGTTAAAAAAAATCATTCCCAAATTTTAAATCGATCAGATCTTTAATTAATAAATAATTTTAATATCCAATAAGTATTATATATAATAAATATATATGTTTGGTTAAATAGTAGGATGTTCAATATGAATTTATAAGTTCAAATATTATCACATACAATAATATTTTATATAAATTTTTAAAAAATAAATCTAAAATTAATTTTATTTTTTTTTAAGTTTAAATAATTCAATCAATTTTTTGCCAATTCAGAGTTTATGATGTACAATAGACTATTAGTTTTATAAAAATAATAATTTATGTATATATGTCATAATTTATATATTTTATTCGTGTTAATTGTGAATACAAACTACAAAAATATATTACTAAATCTAATACACCTAGTGAAAAATAAATAAAAAATACGATGAAAAATAAGTCAAAAAAGAAATATTTAAATAAAATATATTGATTTTTAAAATTTTAAAAAAAAAATGTAAGTTACAAATAAAATCCTATTAATATGCCTCGTTTTTATTTTACAAATTGGTTTTTAAGTCAATTATCAAGTTAGGGTTTTTTAATAAGCATAGATGTTAAAATTTTAAACATGAATAAACTATTTGTATTAAAAGCATTATATCCACCGTATTAATCGTGTGTAAAATTTTAAATATGAATATATTATTTGTATTAAAAGTACTACATCCATCGTATTAAACATGCGTATATGTGACAGTTTTATTATTCAATATGCCATATTAATGCTATATTTCGTATCATATCTAAAATTACTTGATTACTTTTAAAATGCTTGAGAAAAAAATTAGATCCAATAAATTTAGAGAACATCCGTACTCGTTTTAAGTACAGTCAAGAAATTAATAAATTAATTAATAAATTTTGACTAGATTTAGTGGTAAAAATTTTTACATTTAATAAGTTTCGTAAGTTCCTTTAATCAAAATTAAAAACAATTCATACATCCATTAAGTTTGATTTTTATTTATTAAAGAAGTATTTTTATATGATTAGATAAATTTCCCAATGATAATAAATTGCCAAAACAAAAATCCTTCTTATTAATTCTATACATTATTATTATTATTATTATTATTATTATT
>JBBYHO010000022.1:6175203-6191156 GCA_038382025.1 Adansonia gregorii | reverse complement strand
AAATCAAAATAATTTTATTTTTAATTTAGATTTTAATTTTAATTTTTATTTTAAAATAATATATTTTTAAAAACTAGTCGACGTAAGAACTTACCATCGATTTTAATATTCCTACCTAACTCGCTCGGAAAGAAAATTATTATTTTTTAATTAATTTTATATGATAAATTTAAAAAAATTGATCCATAATTATTATTTTATTAAATAATTTTAAACAATATATTTTAAAAAATTAATATATATTACAACCACCAAGTCAATTTAAAATCCAAACCTAAACCATTCCCAAAAAAAATAATTTTATTATTCTATTTTACATCAAAAATCATTTTAGTAATCTATTTTAGATTTTTCAAAGGTTGATTCGCACTTTCAATCTCATGATGATTTAAGATTTGTACCCGTAAAAAAATTAAAAATAAAGTTATATATTTATTTTAAAATGGTGTATCTAAAAAAAATTAACTCTTAAATTCATTTAAAATTTATATCTAATTTTAAATAAAAATTAATTTTTTATTAATAACTTAAAAGTATTTAAAAATTTAAAGCACCCTCACTTCCCCCTCCCGGAGGAAGGGTTGAGTTCTAGTTTATACGCCATTTCTTTAGAACGAAAAACAACCCTTCAGTAGTACTAAAGACCGACTACCAGCAGCCACTACTAATCGTCAATCTTCGATGTCCCCAGTCATTACATCAAATGTATTTTAGCACACTTCTGAGTAAACAAAGACCAGCAAAATCAACTCCAAAGGCTTATTTCTTAGCCATTGATCTTTATCAGAATTTGGCCATCTTCATCTACATCAACAAACATAGGAAAATAAGAAAACGAAGAGCTATGTTACTTCAACTATTTCTCTTCAAGTATTCATATCTGACATCCGTGTCCAACATATATTCGGACATAAGTATGGAGGCAATGACCCTCGAAAGACCCTTTGAATACATGAAAATACATAAAAAAAATTAAACATACTCATATCAGACACATGCTTGTATTTGACACTCACACCTAAGTCTGAATAACATAGGATCACAGTACTACAAAGAACTAAAGGCTGGTCGCCAGTTGGAAGTTAACTGAAAACCAAACACTATATCTCATGCAGTCCGATGCCAAAAAGGAAAGTTAATGACACAAAAAGACCAACCTAGAAAAAAGGAGTTTGCAAAATAGTACAAGGAAATGTTTCTCAAGCAAATATTGGGAGGGAAAAAAAAACCGAGTCAAGGAACGTACAAATGTATATATCATAACATCTACTCAAAAGGATTAGGGCAATAAAATTATGAGCAACTCAAAAAGACGATATCGAAATGTATTAAACTTAACCAGAATGTTTCAACTGTCTTTGAATCAATATTTGATAGTAACAATAACTTCCAACTGGGCACCAAGCTTCTCCTCGGCAACCTTCTCGGCTTTAACCCTAAGTTTAGTGAGCTGCTTCCTTCTTTCGTATGCCACTTGAGCTCTCTCCTTCCTCTTCCTCTCGAGCTCCTGGAGGGAAGAGTAGGGCAGCCAAAAGTTAAAAGATGTTATAAGCTTGGACTCTTTATTTTTCTTGAAATACCCGTGTCCAACACATTTTTGAACATGGGTATAGGGATATGATGCTTCAAATAGATCGTAAGCTTAGAAAAAATCAAAAATATTTGTGTTAGACATATACCTATATCCGACACTCACACCCAACTCCGATTAACATAAGGAACAACGATCACAAATATATATATATATATAAACAATTCCAAAGTCAGAGTTAAGCAAAAGGCATTGAAACATGAGCTGTATTTAAACATTCGAACAGGATGACCAATCTTCACCTTGATAGTGTCATAATGGTTCCATCCAACCTCAGATGAGAGCTTGCCCAACAAGCAATACTTGTGTCCTTTCTGAAGCCTCAAAACCCTAATTTAAAAACCCAAAAGAACAATAAAAGAACATTGAACATAACTAGTCATTGAAGCAATCGATTCTAAACTCCGGGAAAGGAATTGACCGCTGCAAAACTCACTTGAGAGCATCGGGAATAACCATCCTCTTCATCTTATCATAAGGAGCTGGAATACCCTCATACGCCTTCAAACGAGCAAGAGCTGCCTCTCCGCGCTTAGTCTTGTGGGGAATCATCCTGCAAAAACCGAAACAAATATCGATAATTGTAAGGAAAGTCAAAATAAACCATAATTCGAAACAAGCAGAGTTCATATTTCATATATAATAAAGTAAAATACCCTTCCTTTGCAGCATAAGATTCATAGAACTTAACCGCTACAAGTGTTTGCTAAATTCCGCACTGATAACTTTAAGCATACTCATAACATTCTTTTCATTTCTTTCCTACATTTTCCCAAGAACCAAACAACAGTGAGGAAACAGAAAATTCATCAAAACATCCTTCATTCTTTTCAAATTTCCAATAAACAAATAATAGAACTAACCAAAAATCCATCCAAAAAGTTGACAACAAACTCTTTTCTAATCACCAAGCATCAAAAACCCCAAAAACTCCCTTTCATTCACATCAACAAAGAGAAAGTACCTAAAAAAAAGAGAGAGAGAAACTTAAAAAGAAAACTTACCCACGAATGGTACGCCAGAGGATCTTAGCGGGAGCACGAAAGTGGATGGGGCCATGCGAAGGCTTGGTGTTCATACGCTTCCTCAAGAACCTCATGTATTTCATCTTCTGCCTAACCAAACCACCCGACAGGCATATCTCTTCACATCTAACCACCACTACTTTTTGCCCATTCAACAACTCCTTGGCCAATACGGAAGCCAACCTTCCAAGCATGTGGTGCCTTGCATCCACCACCACCCTCTTGGCGCAGATCCCCGACCCTGAAACCATCTTCTTCCTTGCTTTCTCCTCTTCGCTTGATAGCTTTAGGCCAGCTGCTGCCGCTGCTGCTGCTATTCTAACAAAAAGGTATCGACCCCTGACTAGGGTTTTTAGGGTTTGGCTGATTTTAGGTTAAAAAAATGGATTCTTGCACATGCTTCAACCCATAATCAACTTTCATGGCCCAATTACTATAGGACACTATAGTCCTATATTTTAGAAGTCGCTGTGACCACCGATCATGAACCCATTAAATCGATCTTAATCTATTTATTCTATTAGATTGTGTTAATTATGATAAAATTTGATTAGATGAATCAATTTAAGTAAGTTTATTAAACTTATTTTTTTATTTTTTTAAATGAACCGATCAAATAAAGTGATACCTAATAAATAAATATATTATATATTTATATTAATTATATTCTATTCAATTATCTTGAACTAATTTATATTATATATTTATATTTATATTAATTATGTTCAACCTAATTATCTTACCTATCTATAATCATATTACTCAATTTAATAAATCTAATTTTATAAGTCCAAAATATAATTCAAACCAATTGAACCTAACTAATTAATTTTGATCGGTTATTTCGATTTCTTACATAAAGTTTGATTGGTTTAATCAACTTTTCAAGTTCAATCGATTTATTTTATTTTTAAACTTTTAAAGCTAAACCAACCGAACTCAAGCCGAAGGTTTTTTTTTTTTTAAAGAAGAAAAACCAATTTTAGCAAGAAAACTTTTTAGGATCTTCTAATCATTGTATTGTTTTTTTTATTTCTTTATTTATTATTTTGTTTGCTTAAATATTTTTTTTGAAAGATTTATATTTTAAAATAATATTCACAAATATAAAAATTTATTAACTTACATTTTAAAAAATTTAAAAAAGATGGATATATATATATATAAGACATGTAAAAAATATATTACTATTTTTTAAAAATACATTATAGATATTATTTTTAATAGATTTAATAAAATTTAATAAAAATGTATGAATAATCATATATAGTATTTATAATATTGTAGATTTTTTATGAAACATTTGAATTTAAAAGGTTCAAAGAGAGAAAATGAGTGCTTGAGTCAAATATTATAAATTTATTAAGATTTTTTTATTAGTTTAATTAAATTTAATTTATTTTCGTTATTTGCTTTTGAGCAATAATATTAATTGCTTATAATTTATTAAAATTTAGACTAATTAATGGACTTTATATGACTTGTTAGGAAAGAATGCTTAAATAGTTAATTATTCATAAATAAATATTATTTGTATTGGAAAACTAAATATAATTATGATCTTTAATTTCTTGCATTTTTAAAAAAATAAAAATCAAATTAAATACTCATTGTTATTACAATCCCTAAAAAATATTTTTTTTTTCCATAATAATTTCCCCCCATAAATCACTCTTATTGAAAATAATATTTTTTTATCAAAAAATAATTTTTTTATTTTAATTCGAAATCCAAATTGAAAAATAAAAATGAGATGGGATTTAACTTTTGATTTGATCTTATAAACGACGCAAACATCGTTTTAGAAATATTATTTTTCAAAAAATAGAAAAAAAAAATGTTTGTATTTTTATGAGATAATAACATGGCAGTTTTAAAGTTGTATTCATCTTTTTCTTTTAAAAATATTTATTTATTTATTTTAGACATATTTGTAAATAATTTTCACTATGCAAAATTACTTGATGGATTGCCATATTATATATATATATATATATATATATATTCATTTTAATCGATAATGCTTCGATCACTAATTTTTTCCTCTGCTTTCTTAGACTATTATAAAATTATTCAATATTCCTTAATACAAATTTGTAGAATTAATAAATGAATTAACATTTAAATTTAAAGTTTGTTTAATGTTAAAATCATATAAATTTATTATTTTTAATGTTAATATAAAATTGAATTTATAAAAAAAAAAGTCATTGTAAATTTTAATCTTCACTTTAATCAAATAAATTTATTTACATTTTAAGTTTAATAAAAAATTAAAATACTAAAATAAAATAAGCCAACATGAACTTTAATTCTTCTTTATTTATCATTACATATATTGATTGGAAAAAAAAGTTTTAATGAAATTAAATTATGCACTTACGAATCATTAAAATATCTTTTTTAGTACGAAGGAGACTATAGTTATTATCTTTAATGTTAATAAAAAATTAAATTTATAAAAAAATTAAACTCATTGTAAATTTTAATTTTTAGTACAAAAGATGATGTAGTTTTTATTTTTAATAAAAATAAAAAATTAAATTTATAAAAATAAAGAAGTTGTAAATTTTAGCTTTTTATCGAATAAATTTATTTACATTTTAAGTTTAGTGCAAAATTAAAACTCTAAAAATAAAGTAATTCAACATAACTTTTAAATTTTTTTATTTATAGATGCTAATATTCAAATTCCAATTCAAATTTACTAGATAGTAACTGTCTGCATGAACTAACAAAATTAACTTCCAAGTTTATATTTTTTTTTTTATTTCCTGATATGATTCGTTTTTAATTTAATTTCAAAAATGTACTTTGAAAACTCGTCGATTCGGGTGGCGAGAAGTAAATATAATGAGAACTCGCCAACTAAGTTGAGAAAAATGATAAAAAAGTAAATTAACAAATAATTATTAAATAAAAGTAAAAGCAAAAAAAATAATTTCAAAGAAGAAAATGATATTTATTTATATTATTAATAAGGAGTGAAATTATCTATTTACCCTTTTTTATCTTTGGTATGCTAATCGAATATCTCCATATATATATATATATATTTACATAAATTATGTATAAATATATAAATTATCTATCGTATCAGAAAGAATATGATTTTTCATGTATAAATATATTATTACTATCATATTAAAAATTAAAAATCTATAATATTTATTCAAGTATAAATTTAAAATTGTATCATTTATCTTATTATTATAAAAAAATATGTATGTTGGGAACTCACCTTCTAATATGACAGATAATATTTGATTATTGACTACTAGATTTTTTGAAAACCAAGAGATGTAACAAATACATGAAAAAGTCAAATTTTTTCTGATACAATAAATAATTTATATATTTATACATAATTTATGTAATATATATATATATACGAGGAGAGTCTATTAGCAGACCAAAAAGGTAGATAGATAATTTTAATTATTTTGAAATTATTTTTTCTGCTTTTATTTTTATTTAATAACTATTTGTTAAGTTTATTTTTTTTAAAATTTTTCTGTTATTGTGAATGGAGACTCCCTAAGAACTTGCCATCTTCTCGACAATAATTTTCTCTTCCGTTAAGAACTTACCATATAGCATGGTGAGTTTTCAATTACTTAACTCGTCTTTTCCCATGACAAATTTTCAACAGACGTAAAAATAACCTATTTCAAAAATTAATTTAAAAATGATTGTAAACGAAAAAATAAAATAAAAATTTATAATATTTATATAAAATAGTCATTAATGGATACTTATAGGTTCCCAAAATGAAAAAAAAAAAATGTAATTAGTACATTATTTTTTTAGTTTTGTGAAAATAATTGATTAGACGTACAAAATTTGTCTAAAAAAGAAAGTGAAAAACCATTAATCAGTTCCTATATATCATGAATAGCTTTAATTATTTTTATTAATTCAAAATATTTTACACCTTTGTCTTTTTGTATACATTATAGATTAAAATGATTTATTTTAAGTGAGATTCTTTAAAAAATATATTTACAACTATTTTCAATTGAATAATATTGTAATCAATAATAATAATAAAAAGACTAATAGTAATAACAAATCCATAGAATTATTTAAAAAGTTGATTTTTTTAAAAATAAATATAATAAAATTAATTTTATTAATCTTTTTTTACCCTTTTTTCAAAAATAATTTGATAAATTTAATTCACATATAACATTTTGCTTGTACCATTCTCTGCAAATATATATTCTTCACAAATTTTTACACATGAATATAGACGAGAAGTCAAAATAAAAAAAGAAAAAAAAATTTAGATAGTATTATAATTATTGTTCCTTTGGAAAAAATTCATTTCAATGTTTAACTTAAAACAAACAACAACAACAACAACAACATAAAGGAAAAATAAATAACTTACAAACCTTATATGAGTTTTTTAAAGCATCTCAAATTGCCGGACAAATCGAATTCAAATTTTTTATACTTAGCACAAATAACTTACAAACCTAATATAAGTTTTTTTTTATGTATATTTTTATTATTTTTAATTAATATCGAAAAAAATCTCAATTCAAACTCAAGCACAAATAATCAAATTTGAAATCCAACATAAAAATTAAATTTATCTTTTATTAAGTAAACAAACTTAATAATATTAACTAATTTCGTTTTTATCTCTAAAAGAACTCGAGTTTTAAAAAAAAAACTCTATCAAGCTTAAGCGTCCTACGGCTTGAACTAGATTCGACTATATACTACTTGAACTAGATTTGATTATACCCTTGAGTAACCCCTAAGGAAGTGAAGAAAATGAATTTATAAAGGGATCAAATCTTAGTCAATCGCACATCTAAAACCTAAGTGCTTGCTAAATTTACCTTAAAAGGAGAATAAGGGTTGAACGTGTTATACATAAAACCTTGTTTCCACAGGAATAAAAACCACACAAATTAAAAGGGAAAATGGGAACAACATCATTTGAAATACAAACTAATGCCTGAAAAGCGAAATAGACCCTCGCAAAAGTAAATAAGATTTGATCTCGTGGGACATACGAACGTAACTAATTTACTAGGAAACTCCTAAGTTGAGCACGGGTATTGAGCATACTTTCTCCTAGTTTTTCACTTTTGGTTGGAGAGCTAACCTGTGCAATGTGGAAAAACACTGCTTATGCATAAAAGTATTGTTGGCCCAGTTCGGTTCTAGAATCCGGTCAAATCAGGATGTGTACTCGAATGGCTGAGGCGGTTGAGGTTCATCATCAACGGCCATAGGTGATGAAGAACTCTGTTGTCCTGCTGCTGCTGATCCACCGGCTGGGGATGCCGTGGATGCAGGTGCATCTGTTAGAGAGAGCACCTCAGGTTCATTAGGTCGCAGGTCTCTAAGAAGAACAAACCCGGATGCTGCCAACTTCACGGGCGCATATCGGCTATCTTCTAAAAACTTGATGAACTTCTCCTGAGCAGGAACCACTCTTGCTGGGTTGGTCAAAATCTCAAATGATGGCTCAGGCTCTGCTTTCTTCTCTGGAGGGGCATCAACCTGTTCAATATCAAAATCAATGATAGAAGGTTAGCAAACACAACATTTTGGGTTTATCATCACCTGAAACATGGATCATAAATATTAGCAACAATGTAATTTGAAAAGATATTTTGTACCTTATTTTTAGAGTTGCAAAGAAATTTAGTCCCAACAGCAACAAAACCCAATTATGAGTTAATGGTAAAATTATAATATTCCGAAATCATATTTAAATCACCAAGTAATTGAAATGATGCCAAGTCCACTACGCCCCATAAAACCAAAGCTTTAAATAATAAATCTATAATCTAAACCATAAAGGACAAAAGATTTAAATATTGCTCAAATGGATCATACAGATATAGCCACAAAATTAAGGAGAATTTCACAAATGATAAATCTTTACCTGCATGGCTTCCCCATCCTTCTCACTAGATGATTTGCCTTTTCCGGTACTTGAAGCAGCAGATGAGGACTCTGCCCCAGATGATTTATCAGCAGTTCCCTTTTGTTCTGCCTCTTTCTTAGCCCTAGCTTTAGCCTTTGCTGAAGTCGAAAGGATAGCAGTTGGAAGTTTAACAGCTGATGTAGTGGTAGGCACAGTAGTTGGTTTTGGATACTCAAAAAGCGAAGGTTTTGCATGTGATAAGAACTCGAATCTTGGAACCTTAAGGTCATAGTTCAGTCCAATAAAAGCTGTGGGTGAGAACGACAAGCTCACAAAATAAATAAGGGGGTACCAATACCAAAATTGGCTAAATACAGCAAGGCCAACAACTGCAGTGACTTTGTCATGCTTTGTCTTAGAAAGCAATTTTATGGTTACATTCCTCCCACCAGCATCAAGGATCCCAGAGGCCAAGATTGCTCCCATCTTGCTCATCGTGTCTTCGTGTTTATCAAGTATTATCTTCTCCAATTGTCGCCTAGATTAAGGAGATAATAAAGAAGTTGGATCAATAAAGCATACAAATAAAGAATTGTTACATATACGGAGGAAAGGAAGAAAAGGAACAAGATATAATAATAGCATACCTGAATGTTCCAACACGAGAATCACTGGCTTCATTGATCTGGATCATGACCATAGCCACAGCAATGAGGGCACCTTGACGAACAAAATCAACAACATCTGACGTTAAGGGTTCTAGCAGTGATAGGGCCTCACTCAATCCTGTGCCAGCACATGAAATGCCCACTGCAAGGGCTGCCCCATATCTAACATGTGGGTTGTAAGACTCAGACAGTAAGGAGACAATTCGAGGAGTCTGCAGTATTTCAAAACAGTAGGATCTTCAGAAATTCATAGCACAATGACAGACCCAAAGGTACATTACAGTTGGAAAAAAAAGGGGGGGGGGAATGTGACAGATGAGGAAAACAACCAACCTGCTCTGGCTCCGAGTAAAGGACAAACCCCAGTGCTAAAACAGCAGTTCTCCTAACATCATCACTCACATCTGATACAGCAAAGTGCAGCAGCTGACGAATGGCCTTGTTGTTAGCAGTTCCCCTATAGGCCAATGCTAATGCATACATACCACCATAACGTAGTATAGGATCTTGATCACGAGTCATCTGCTCGATCAATGTATCTGCTTCTTCTTCCCTTCCGTAAACTGTAAGAGCTATCCCTAATGCTAAACCCCTAAGACCGTATAGGAACAACACAAGGTGTAAAGAGCACTAACATAACAAAACCCAGCTCAATACCAAGATCACAAATAATCCAACTTTACCTGATAATTTTCTCATGCTGTGTCTCATGTGCATAAGCAAGCATCTCACTTGCCTTCTCACTTGCAGTTCCAACCATAAGCAAACCCATGCTGATACCAGCAGCTTCACCAGCAACAGCACTATCAGTATAAAGCACACTTTTAATGTCATCATAAATTTCTTCATCAGCAGTTCCCAGAGCTGCCAAACCAAGACCTAAGCATGCACCATGTTGGATAACCTGCATCAGAAGCATCCAATATTTTATTTCCCGTTTACTTAAGGGCAATGCTACTTTGGCCAACAATCGGACAGTCAAACTACGCACAAACGGAATGGTGCTAAGAAATAACAAATTGATGAGCAAGTATGCTTGCGAGTAGATGGAAAGTCAACACTTTACCATTTCTTTTACTTAAAGGCCTATTGGTTGCAAAAAGAAAAGCTGTCACAGACCAAGAAAATCATATACCTCCACATTTGTGCTGCGTAGGCTATCACGAAGAAAATGCTTAATGCCCTCACCATGGTTGGCATGAATAAGACCTAAAGCATATAGTGCCCCGCCTTCAGAGTATGGACTCCCACCACCACCAATCCCACCTTGGGGCAGGTAAGGAGCCATCAGAGACCTCCCCTGCTGCAGATGTCCTCTGTGAATAACACCAAGCCCAGCTGTTGCACTGAATTTGGCCCAATTGGTGGCTCGACTTAGCCAGTCCTGACAATCAAAACCTTAAAAATAAGTATACCCATACGTATATTAGTCTAAAAGAGTGGAAGTAAAGATACAGCGAAACAACAGCTTTACCAAATTGTCCCTAAGGAATGTATCTACAGTTGTTCCAGCATGCATTATAGCATTCGCATAGATTGTGGCACTGTGACAAACACTATTCCTCATTTCAACAGACTGCTTTATCGTCTTCAAAATTAATGGATCGGATCTAAGACAAGAAAACTCAGAATCGGTTACTAGCTAGTGATGTAATTATCAAAAGAAACACGATAAGTTTAGTTCCACCAAAAGATAGCACAAAATAAATTGATGCCTCACTTGTTATAACTGTACAAGAATTGTAGAGTCAATTGTATGGAAGTCTCTCCAGACAAAATTCCTTTGATTTTTGTCAGCCTCTCAGCATACACAGCTTCTTTAGGATCTGCCTCATACACACTTTTTGCAACAGTAGAAGATCCATCTGTCATCTGAACATCCTCTGCAGCAGAAGAATTTTCATTTTCAGCAGAAGCAGGATTGCTGGATCCTGGTTGTACTGATTCTGAAGGCAGAGATTTGGGAGCCGGAAGGCGATCTCTTACATTCAAGAGAAAAGCCTGGTGCTCATTCTCCACAAGATCAAATGCGACTTGGAAAGCCAAAAGAGCATCTCCCTTATTTTCAGAACGGAGAAGTTTCTCCAATATATTTGCAACACCTTCAGGTTCATACAAGAACATGAGACACTGACAAATGCTCAAATAATCAGGAGAAGGAAGCTTTTGGTAAACTTGAACAAGAAGCCGAAGCACCTGCATGAACCAAAGAATGAAGGCATTAAGGATCTTGCACTATTTTCTAGATTACACCACATTCTGAGAAAAGAGCAACTAATAAAGGAATATGAATTGTTCTAATAAAAAGTGTCAAAAAACTAGTGACTGTGCAATTTCTACGAACTAAGGATGTTTTATGAACTACTAAAATAAAATCCTTACCTCTTGTCGGTATTCTCGGCAATACACAAATGAATTAGAGACATTGATGGAATATGCCAAAGCTCCATGAACATTATCACTCCTCGTTATTGCTTCCTCAAGTTTATCCAGTCTCCGGCACTCAATTGCAATTCCCATAGCTTGCTGGTATTTTCCATCCATGATACACCTAAATGAAAGAACAGCAAGATAGCAAGACTAACCCCAAAATATTTTCAAGATAAGAAAGCAAACTCTACATACTTATCCAGCATTCTCTTCACTATCGCCTCCAACCTAGGGTCAACCTTTGCTGCTTCATCACTTGATTCTGCTGCCTTTGACCGAATGCTGACATACTCATCTATTGCCTTGGCTAAAATTAAGAGCATAACCCATCAACTGCTTGCAATATCCAATTTAAAACAACTGAAATACAATATAATCAATACTAAATGAATGTTTAGGCTTGCCTAAACAATCAATTGCAGCAAAGTACAACCACACCCAACATAATAACTAATTCGAATTAATCAAACTGTTATTAATGATCAGAAAATATAGCAAATGAATCGAAGTTCTTACAAAGGAGAGTATGAATATAATCAGAATCCTCAGAAACGTCAAAAAGGGGGCCAGCTCCAAGAGCATAAGACAATGAATCATTGAGTTCGCCCAAGTAATAGAAGACCTGAAGGAAAAAAAAAAAATATATATATATATATATAGCTTAAATAAGTAAAAGTCAACAAAGTCAAAATTAAATAAAAAAGCAATCAGAAAGAAGGCATCTACTTCCATTACTTCTAATTTACAAATTGTAAAAGCAATCCTAACAATGTTCCAGAAATCAAACTGTGGCATTGTTTTGATAGGACATTATCAGATGAAAATTATAACACTACATTAGTTTGTATACTTTTACATATGGAAATATATATGGTTTGTAATAGATTATATCGGACCATTTTTTTTTTCTTCCATTAGTCTTTCAGAAGTGGAATATTATTTTGGGGAACTAAAATTTGCTAAATCAGCTTGTTATCTAAGAAAACTTGTCAAAGCAAAACATGCAGACCATGGAGTACAGAATTTTTTTCCCATTCCCTCAAAGAACTCATTAGTTCAATTTCCAGAAAAAAAAAATGCTAGTTACAAAAGCTTTTGGTCACCAACATGCACATGGACATGCATATACATACAGAGAGGGACAAGAGAGGAGGACCTTTGAGACAAGCAATGCAGCAAGTTGTCTCTGATGCTCGACAAATTCTTCATCTTCATACAAGCTTTCTCTGAAAAACACAAGCATAATATCAGTATTCACATCCAAAACTCATGAAGTGCACTATTTTGAATCAGATCCCTCCCATTACAGGCCGCATAGCTTATACCAACTATCTACAAATTGAATAAGCTGAAACCAGATAAGTGAAGATTAAAATAAGCTGAAACCAGATAAGTGAAGATAAACCTAACGTTCCCCCTCTCCTTCTCGTAATCCCAAGCAGGTATGCAAAAATTTCCAATTAAAGTGAACATGGAACTTAATTTAGTCAAAAATTTCAAAACTTCCCATTGTTCTTATTCACCCAAAAGTTTAATCCCTAAGTGAACAAACCATTACCTACGTTGCACAATAATTGCTTTTATTTCTTCCTAATGAAACTTACAAAATTTGTGCAAGATATATAGCTTGACTAAAGCAATCAATTATCAGATACCCAGAATTGCGACAATTTAGTTGACTCCAAAATTTTACCCTTCATCAGCTAAAACATAAATTGAAAACCAAAAGTTTACAACATGCCTAAATATCCAGGAACAAGTTAAAAAAAACCCCAAGCTTACCAAAAGTTCAAATTTACCACTTAACTTACCGAATTCAAACCACATTCTCAGTCTCTTCTATATTAAGTAAATCAAAACATCAAAAAGAGCCTCCTTCACTTCATTTCATTAAACTTCCCCACCAACCAATCAGATCAAAGCAACCAAAACCTAAACCCTAGCTAAACAAAAGAAAAATACCTTAAAAATATAGGCTTACATGATAGGAACACTGGTGGAGATCTCAGGCCAAAATTGATCAACGACTCTAATTAGATTAGAAAGAGCATGGAATTTCAACTGAGGATGGCTCTCGTTAAGCATCGCCAGCAACCCTCCAGCCGAACTGACCATCGTCGCTGCTGCCGACGCCATTATTATTCTTCCCCAAAATCCAAAAAAAAACCCTAACTCTCTACAATTTTCGGATGGGTTTCGTCAATAAAAAGAAGAAAAGGGAGGGGTAAAGTGGAGACTTTACTTTTAGTATTTCGTCGGTAAAAAGGAGAACCAACGACGATTCCGAGACGAACTCCAACAAGAAAGCGACGACGGAGAAGGAAAGAGAACGACAAATGTTAGCTTAGGTTATAAAAAGAAAAATGGAAAACTTTGGAGCTTTTCTTTTTCTTTTTAATAGCGAGCTCTGAATCTGATCGAAGAGGGAAATAAGAATATACGCTTATCTTGGAGGAAAAGAAACCGACTTCTCGAACTTTTAATTTTTAAACATGGGTAAATTTCACAAATAGCCCTCCGATTATATCACTTGTTTTAATTAAGTACTTGAAAAAAATTGAATCACGTAAATATTGGTGTTACGATTTCATTGAACAATGGTGTCGCATCTTGTCAAGTGTCCTAATTTTATTTGAGTATTAAATATTATATCAGTATTATTTAATGATATTAATGTAATTATTTATGTATTTGATAAAATTATAAAATAAAATTAATTTCGATTAAAATTTTTTTAAGTATTTAATTAAAAAAAGTAATATAATGTAGTATATATTTGTATAATTAATCTTTTAAACATTAGCCTTGACACTTTTGTTATTATTATTATTATTATTGTTATTATTATATGATTAAGCCCTTGTGAATTTATTCTATTCAAATTTGTCCTCCTAATTTTACCTTTTTTTTCCTTAATTGATTTCAAAGAGGGTAATTTAGCCGCTAAAAGTTAGAGCTAGAATAACAGTTTCACTTCACATTTTATTAATTACTTTTTTTATTTTATATTTAAATATATATGTATATATTATAATTTTAGTATAATTTTGTAATATTTATGATATATATGTAGTAAATATAATATTAGTATATATATCTTATATATATAGTATTAGTGTATATATATTAAAATTATAAAGAAAAATATAAAATATTTGAAAAGATAAAATACTAATTTAAAAACACATCATAGTGTGGATTAAGTACTTACCAAATACTCTCCGTTCCACTCAATCCATGCTTTAAAAAAACAAGAAAAAAAACTCTCTGTTTGAAGTGAATCGATGTGAAATCTGTTAGATAAAGTTAAAAGTTTGAATTTAGACTCTACTATTTTAGTTATGTGATTTTGGCCCTTGTATTCTAATTTTGATAAAGTTAATCCTCTAATTTTATTAAAAAAATAAGTTTAAAGATAATTGATCACAATATTAAACTGGGGAGACTTTTTTGATTTAATTGTTTAATTTAATATTGAAATTTATTATCAATTTAATTTTAAAAATGAAGTTTAAGTCTTGCTTCACATCTTGATTTCATAACATAAATACATTAAATGTTTTAATTCTTTTTATCATTTAAAAATAAGTAATTAAAATAAAACAATAATAATTATAAAAAACAGCAATCACCATTTTTAAAAAATAAAATAAAATAAAATCTAAATCCTTAAAACAATATTGTATTCATGATTTGAAAAACTCAAAATATTTATTAATTAGCTTGCTATCTATATGATGTACGGATTAATTTTATTTCTTTAGATTTATACGTTCATATTAGATTTAATATAAATCTAATAAGAATGGTTTAAAACAATGTGCTTTAAATTACGATAAAATCACACACACACATATATTTATATATAAACATTTAGATAAAATTTTAATTATAAGTTTTTTAAATTTTTAATGACAAGATATGAAAGCAAAATCAAATAAAATTTAAATATCTTAAATTAGTTAAATTCTTAGATTTTTTGAGAAAAAATAAATATCTTATCATTAATATATATATATATATGCAAAACATGCTTAAAACAAATTACAGAATTTATTTATTCCTACCAAATCATCAAAATGAAATATAGAGAACTAGAAATGATTTGAAACAATTTATTTTGTCTCATAACTTAAAACTGATGCCCAATTTGAAATTTATTGCAATTCCAATAAGAATGATTGTTGAAACAAAGTTTTTAAAAAAAGTAAAAAATTATGTTAAAAAATGTAGGTGATAAAATTCTTAGATTCTTTGAAAAATTAAAATATCATACCATAGAGTTTGCAATATGTATTAATTATTAATTGCTTTAGATTCAACTCAAAAATCATTCTATTATAAGT
>JBBYHO010000022.1:6136658-6151854 GCA_038382025.1 Adansonia gregorii | reverse complement strand
CACAAATTATAAATGTATCAAAATTGATATAAATATAAAAAAATAATTTATATATAATTATGATATAATAAAATATACGAATATAATATGAATACATAAATTATTAAATTTATCATTAATTATTTATTTTTAATTCAACTTCCTTTTGGCCTAGGCGGGGGAAAAGAGGGGAAAAAAAAAGAAACACTAAAAATTTGGGAGTGGAACATTATTGAAAATGGCAAATAGGGTTTCAAATTCCGACGAACATAGTTTTCTCGAAATAAATATACATATTTATAGATCAGACAGTTTATTGATTTGAATTGATTCAAGTTTGAAAATAAGTTTTCTTTTTTAATTTTAGTTAATTCACTCTAATTCAAATCACTATTTAATTTTTTTATTTATATTTAATTATAAAAATATATAAATATTAATATAAAAATAATTTTTAATATTTTATTTTTTAATAATAAAACGGACCTCTGGACCATATAGGGCTTGGGTAAAGGATTTAAAAAAATTTTAAGTCATAGCGGAACTTAACCTTTGAGCACTTCTACGTAGAAGTGAAGGGTCAATTAAAGATTATTTAATTATCATTAAAAGTTCTTATATTTAATATTTTATTTTCTTAAATTAAAAAATAATGTATTAATTATATTTTTCTATAAGTATTATCTTAATTGATGTCGTTAAAAGCTAATTAATATTTTTCGTGCCATAAATATTAAACATGAACATGAAAATTAAATTATGTGTGTTTTTAGTGTTTTGTTTTTGGATAGATATGAGAAAGCATAGAAAATTAGAACTTCTTCATAAAGATTATGGCGTTCACTGAATCAATTTCAAATTATTTTCCATTCTGCTAAAGAAAGTTATGCGTCTTAATTCGAAAAGTGATGGAAAGGAAGATTGCGCATAATCTAATACTTAATTAATGTAGAAGAAGAAATTCCTTTGATTTGATTTTCTTGCTTGCGATTGGTCTATGTTATAGAATTGTTTTTACTGCTAAAAAACAAAGCACTTAATTTGGTTAAGGAAATTATATATCAATTATTAGGTGAAATACTTATATATATATATATATGTATTTTTATAAATAAAATTTATCAGACACGTGTCACCTTTTTTTACAAATAAAAATTGATTAAACAAAAAAGGATTAATTACAAAATTGGCCCTCATGCTATATTGCTTCTCCCAATTAGGTACTTAAAGAAATTTTTGGCTCGGATATGCAATGCAACTTTAATTCCATTAAAGTCTTTACTCCATCTCTTTATTAGACATGCTCGTAGGTTTGACCGAGCTAAATTCGGATCGAGTTTGAACATAGTATTAATATTATTTATACTTATCCAAACTTGACTTGACTTCAAATACGAGGCTCGAATTTTGCCCAAGCCTACCCATATTATAAATAGATAGTCCAAATACGTTTAGATCTACCTATATTATATTTTTTATAATTTATTTTTTAAAAAATATATTTTATTTTGAAATTTAATCTTTATTAATTAATAATTTTCTTTTATTAAGTTTATACATATAAATAATTTAACTTAGTTTTTAAAGTTTATACTATAATATTATATATAAGTATTATTTATATGACCAAAATTACATAAGATATAAAATATAAAATACATATATATAATATAATAGTAAAATAGACTCGAGTTTTGAAAGTTGAATTCAAAGCTCTGTCCATTTTTTAATCAGACCCAATTTTTCTTTTCCAAGTCCATTTTTCGAGCCTAATATATTTATCCAAACCCTCCCACATTTCGGACAGACTTTCGGACTTAGACAGATAATCCGACCCTTGAGCATGTCTACTCCTTAAGCTATTAAAAAAAAAAAAGTTAACATGGCATTTTCAGCTACTCACGGCTTGCCAAATGTACTAAAATACCAAGCAATAGTGTCTTTTTTTTTTTCTTTTATATTCCATCTGATTTAGAAAATTAATAATTTGTTTTTAACTTTTAATTAATAATTTATTTTTTTCACATTTGTTTTAAAACCTTCAGCTGAAGGTTACGAAGAAAAACCCTTGCTTGAAGTTGAAGCTCAGAAAACCCAGTCTTCAAAATCTCTTCCAATCTTTGCTACGTCCATCTCAAAAACAAGAAAAAGCTTCGATTTAGGGTCTCTACGTAAACCCATTTCTAGTAAAAAGAAAACAAGATCTTGGGTCTTCATATTAGTGAAGATGTTTTACCTCAAGCTCAAAATCAACAAATTAATTTAGTGCTATTTATTGTCTTTGTGGCTTGAGGCCTCCAATATGCAGCTTGAGCACCCCTTGGAACAAAGGCAGGAAAATAATATGGCTCCTCAAAATTCAAAGAGGTAATTCAAATAATTTGTAAGGTTTTTAATTTTTTTCAAAATTATTTATGTTGATTTCAAAATGATAATTTATAAGGAATTTGTTTGAAATTTTTGTTAATTTCAAAATTAGTTTTCCTGATTAGGGGTATTTGGGGTTGCATGCTAAAACTAAATTGGTTATTTAGTTTAGGGTTAATTCTGATTATTAAAGTATAATTTATTGTTATGATGGTATTTCGTTTAGGGTATACCTTGAAGCAAGTGTTTTTGGTGAAATTGTCATTGCAAAAGCTGTATAAATTTTATTGTTGTAAACTGATTACTGTGACTTCTTTCATTAGGTTGATGACGGGCAAGCATCAGGGGATAACAAACGAAATGTGCTAGATAAATTGGCAATTTAGAACAATATATTATTGACAGAAAATAGAAACTTGAGAATTGAGAACACTGAACTGAAAAAAAAAAAAAATCAGTACTGATGACTTGCAAAGGATGATGAAGAAGGTTACAACTTAGACAGAAAAACTCAGAACATGTAAGGGAATGCTGTCAAGGAGTAAAAATGATACACGTTTGTATAAAATGGTCCTAATTGTTTCCTGGATTATGTTCTTAGTGTGTTTTGTTTTAGCAAATTTGTGTAATGTATGTTACATTGAAGTTGAACCTTTATTACTAAGTGAATAAAATAATGTCCAATTATGTCCAATTTTGGTTGTGTTAAACATATATTGAGCAAACTATTAATAATTCATTCATGGTAAGAAAATGACAACAAAAGAGCCCATCATTTGCATGAATGCCAAATTGGCAACAAAAGTTAATTACATATCAAAATTGCCATTAACAACTCCACAACCCAATTACATCCAAAAGTGTCTGCTTGACTTTCCCATAAACCAATTATGAATAACTTCTTATTGAATAAGGCATTTAAATCCAAGAAAAATCAAATTACATCCTAAAATTAACATTAACAATTCCATAACCTATTTACATCCAAACGTATCTATTCACCTAAATTGTATAAGCCAATTACATCCAAAAGTGATATTCAGAAGGGCAATTACATCTAAAAGCTTTTTCTTATATGGAGATCCAAATCTTGAGAGTTTTTGACTTTGGCATGCTTGATTTGGATTTATTTTTCATTGCAATCCCACTCTCTTGACTACTTGCTATGTCATTAGTATTTTGGACTTTTCCTTTTCTCCCAACAACTCATCTCTTATCATCAAACTCTTGACAAAATGTTATCAAACATATTATGGTAACATATAGCATCACACCACCAGCACTTACATTAATGGTCGGTCCAGAAGAGTCTTTTGTTGTCACAGCGGTTGCATTGGATGAAGTTAGGCCATTTTGCAAACATTGGAATGATGATTTCTTATTGGGTTTAGAAAGAGATATCAAGGTTTCACCTTGTAATCCAAGTTGCACATTAAAAACTCTTTAAAACTGAAAATATAACTTAAAAAATATTAACATGTGTTGTAACTTACATTTAATACTTGGAATCCAATATTCACATTGGTGTAGATGCCCATCCCTTGGATAACTATCTTTCCTATTTTTCCAAGTGATCCTATTTCAACAACATCTTTCTTAGCTTACCTTTTATCCCCTGGTTTAGTCTATCGTAGTGATCTTCTAACATTTGGTTGTAGGCTTGCTGTTGCTAGAATTCTAGATGGCTTTAATGTTGCAGTTCTACTTGCTAGTTCAGTTTTGTTCGGAGCTTCAATCCTAGTTATAGGTTCAGTTGGGGGTATTAATTCACTTCTGCTGGAGGTTTAGTTGGGCTACTGCTTAAAGTTCGCTTGCAGGTTCAGATAAGGCTGCTACTTCAGCTCTGCTTGTTGGTTCAGATGAGGCTCTTGATGAAAATTCGTACATTGTAAAGATACCAAGGCCTTGCAATTTGAAACAAGAAATTAGGCTTTGTACCCATTTCATATTGTGCAAATTAAGGACAGTGAATCCCCCCAAACCTAACTGTCAAATTCACAATAAATAACAATGATGATACCCGAATCAAGAAAATTCGTAACAGAAAGTAAAGGAAGCATAACCAAGTTTCAGAATACCCTAAAAATAATATAAAGCTAATGGGATTTCATCCCTTACCTCAACAATGTCAAGATTCATCACTTCTTCAGCAAATGTAAAAGCCCTCGACTGCTATGGGTTTCATGTGTTTCGGGATTTCAGAAATTGGGGAAAGCAAAGAATGAAATCAAATCCTAAGACATAGTTTGAATGTGTTTCGAGAAAGATAAGGATGACATCTCACAATTTCATGTAAAGGTTTAGGGATTTTTGAAATTAGGGAAAATGGGTTTAGAAATTTCCAGGAGTTTTTTTCCTTTTGGTAAAATAAAAAGTAATTATATATTTTTTTTTAAAAAAATAAAAAGTTAAAAACGAAAATGAAATCAATTAAGTTTTTTTTTTTTTCCAACGAAACTATTTTAATCAAATAAAAAATAAAAAAGACAACATAACGTGACATTTTAAAGCATTTAGCAAGACGTTTGTGGCTAAAATTGCTTTGGCTTTTTTTTTTTTTTTATGACGCCAGCAGATAGGGTAAAGGCTTAATGGAATCAAAGTTTGAGTGCCTATCAAAGTCAAAATTCTTTTTAGGTACCTAATTGGAAAAAATAATACGGTATAAGAGCCAAATTAGCAATTAACACAACAAAAAATATATATCATCTTGTAATTTGTATTTTTTTCATATTTGAAGCTATTAGGGTTGAATCCAATTACGAGAATAAAAGTTAATCACTTAAATATATATTTTATTATATTTACAATTGTCAGAATTTGAATTCATATTAATGATTGACACTACCAAAGTTTGTGTTAACATATCATGTTTCAATAGTACTATTTTAGTACATATTAGGAAATTTAAGGGATAATGAGGAGTTTAACATATACTTGGGTTGTTTGCTTGGACTAAAGTCAAGTCCAAAACCTTGAAAGAGGCGAAATTAGGGTAAGAATCAGGTATCTTGAAATCTGTAAAAGGCAAATTAGGTATAAAATCTAAACAAGAATTTTGTCAGCCTTATGGATAACTAGCTACATTACTATTTTTTTCTTTTAATATACAAAAGAAATTGTAACCTGATAATAGGAAAAAGAGAAGCAGATGTTGAAATTCGAACTTCAAACTTGATCTTTAAGAGTAGCTCCATGAATTAACTGGACTAAACCCTTGATTTATTGAGTCTGATGAAATATTATCATTTGGATCATCGGAGTCATCCTCTTGATCTAATGAGACATCAACTGATAATATCAGAGAAGGAGAAATATCTTCAGGGTCTTGGGAACCATCACCTTGATCTGGTTGAACACCAGCTGACAACATAGGCATATGAGAAGCATTGTCGAGATGTTCCGGAGCATCTGAACCACCATCATCATCAGATTGTTCAGAGCTCAGCCTGGCTAAGTCAGTTAGGCTTAGAGGCTGTATGATTTCAAATTGATGTTCTGGTTTATGCTGCTGATTAAATCGGCCAGGGATCTTAGCAGGAGCTTTGTAGCATGATTCACATAGATCAAAACCTATTTTCTCCACACAATCTTTGCATTTGTATCTTTCCCCAATTATTGGAGTCATCTGCAACAATTGCAAGACATTGGCACTCTTTACACGTGTCCTCCAATTACAGGACATAAAACATACAGTGTGCAATACCATCCGAATTCCAAATATCTGCTCCAGGGTGGCATCAAAGATGACAAAATTGATTTCTCTAACCACACGATATAAACAAACATAAAGTGTGCGATCACAAAACAATATACCATTCGATGTTTGCCATTAGGTGGCATCGAAGATGACAACAGAGATTTCTCCAACCACGGGACATAAAACAAACATACAGTGTTCAATTACGAAACAATATACCATCCGATACGCACTCTGGGGTGGCATCAAAGATGACAAAAGCGATTTTCTAATGTAACAAGGCTTACAGTCATGCACATGTCAGTTTCAGTACATTTTTCTCCAATCCTAATGTTGGAAATTCTCTTTCATCCGCTACCCTCAGCCCTTAAGTTTAACATTATTTATTAGTTATTTTTTAAAAAGCTAAAAAAAAAAAAAAATTCTCCCTTGATTTTCAAATATAATTATCGATCACTCCAAGGCATCTTGCAATCATAGTCCAAATTCATGTCAAAGTAGACAAATATGCCCAGATCATCAAAAACATAACATTGACCTTCTTTACTCACAGGAAAGCGGTTAATGATTAACAAGTCGATCAGCTTTCTTTTGGTAAACACATATAATACCACCTGATTCCTTAGAAGGAAGAGAGACATAAGTAAACAATAATTTAACCTAAAACAAGTTTTGGGTTTAAGTTGGTCAACATGATAGGAATATAGAATGCCAACAAAACTATAGGCTTATGCTAAGAATGATTATTTCTAGGACTCAACCTGCACCTGATAGTGATACTTGGAATTGCAATACTGAGCATGTAACTAGAGGGACAAACAGGGCAGAGGGATTTTTTTTCCCTTCAAAAATCAGTCATAGTAGAGGACATCGAATGGATGCTTCGCATTTTCCAATAGTAAAATGAAATGCCCCTTCTCATAAAAGAGTTTTTTTTTTTTTTCCATTTTTTAGTGCAAAAAGAGTTGCTCTGGTCATATCAATAATGAGATAAACAGAAGGAATATTATATATCTTACATAATATCCCTTTTTAAAATTATTAAGCTAATTTGGTAAAAATTAATGAAAACTTACCCCACAAAAATCACAGCCCACTCCAATATGCACTTTTGGCCCATGTCCGAAAAAAAATGATGAGTACACATCAGTACAAATTGATGTCGACCGGTTTGCGTTTCGTTGAGCTTGCATTGAACCTGAGCTCAAGTTTAATGGCAGAAATGAGATTAACTATAAACAAAAATATTAAACATAATGAAGCAAAAAAGTCCATGAAGTTCAAGCCTTTGGAAGGCATAACTAACAGAAAAAATACTTAAAATATAAACCTAGTTGACTTGTCAGGCTAACAATGCATGAAAAAGAAGACAAATCTCAGGATTCTTTTTTTATTGAGAAAAATCAATTAAAGCATAAGAGCTTTTTGTGCATGAGCATTTGAGGGGAGACAGAAAGAGAGCCAGGAACGACCCAAGCAGCTGCACGTCTTGGTTAATTATTTAGCCTTTCCACCCAAGTATCAATGTTACATTCCCATGGGATAATGTGCTCATTTGCAGTTTTGGGGACATGTACCATGTGGTGACAAAAAAAATTGACGATGCTCTCATTACTGACATGCATAGGTATATTTGTGCCTGTAGGTGGCTATTAGAAGCAATCAATTAAAAATGTTGTAAACTTGCAATTGCACGCAAGAAAACAGAAAAAGAAAGGAATAAAGTACAACATTTTTAAAGAACTTTAATTAGCAGCCTTTCGTGAGAAGAGAAAAGGTGAACATGAACAAGTCAAGTTCATGAATATTATGATTACACAAGGTACTAGTACATCTGGTTTGACAAGGACAAGTTATATGAGGGAGAAGATTTTTATCTCAATTATGTCTTTTAATATGCTTACAATTAGTTAATAACTTTCTCACACCTCTTACTTGAGGAGAAAGAGAAGCCTCCAAGCTAAATTATGAATTGAATCCTTAACCGCATTAGTTAGTTCATAAAGTTCCCAAAAGAAACAAGGAAAAAGAAAATAGCGTTTAAATTCAATCTTTCTCTAAGACATGAAAGAATAGTTAAAATGATGAAAGCACCCTTAGGTAATTGATGGTCAAAATAAATGATACTGAGAGTAGGATACTAACAATTGTGTTCCTTAAGTAAAGCCCTCTGTCTTTCTGAATATTCCTCAGGAAACTGCTCCTCTAAGAAATGCTCCAGAATTAAACAAACACTAGGAAATCCATTTGGTTGCAAGCTTTTACAAACTTGACACCTAAAGTTTTCATCTTTTGGAATAAGAAAACAAGATTCACAATATACTGCACCAAAGAAGAAACTAAAGTAAGTCAACAACAATAATATCCTCTAACTCTTTAACTTTTGAGACAACAGATAAAAGAAATGTCAACTACCATGGCCACAATTGAGAACAACTGGTCGAAAGAGCAGCCTATTGCATGCAGAACAGAGTAAATCAGCAATAGAAACCTTTTGATCTTTAAGTTCAAACTTGTTTCTAATCTTTCCTTGGTTGGATGCATTTGCAGCAACTTCAGGGTTCTTTGACGATGTTGTCAGTTTAATTGCTCTGTCACTTTCATCGTGCATAGTTATTTGCGAGTCCCTGAATGAGGATGCTTCCCAATCCTTAGAACAACTTTCTGAATTAATGTCCATCTGGAGATGAGCCAGGGTATGGTTATTCCCCAAAATATTTGAATTCTCACAAAGCTTTGGTTCAACTAACTTTTGATCTAATTGAAGTGAGAAGCGCTCAGCTCTCTTCTCTTCTTCTGAACAAGTAAACAAGAAAAGACACCAAAGAATAAAAAAAAAAAAATAAGCACCATTATTTTCCAACTCAGGGAGGGGGGAAGGTGTGTCAAATGAGCGATATCTAAGAATGAAAACAAGTAGTCTAATGGCCCTTATCAGTAGTGGAAGAGATAATGAAACTCAAAAATTAATTAGAATGAGCACCAAAGTAGATAATGGAACTAATCACAACACCCATAAAGAAAAGTTCTCTCATCTGATAAAAGGAAAAACATTTTATTCAGTAAACTCATATTATCTCCCCAGTTTTTGGCAGCAAATTCATTCTAAGATGTAAATTTCTTTCCCACAAGTGTTCCAGTGGAACTCAACAACAGTTGGTTGAAAGTTTTATCTTCGATGCATCTTAAGGATTTCCTCATGTTCTATTTCATAATTCTGATTTTAAAGGAGCAAATTAGTATTATGCAACTAATTGCTAATTCATACAATCACAGAGCAAAAGTATCTTCCGTATTCTAGAGCAAAGTTAAACTTCATCAGTGTTAATTTTTGCTACCAGGTAGAAGAGATAAATTCCAGATGAAAAATAATCACTTTTCTACAATCTGGAAATTTAAAAACTTCACTAAACCTTTCAGAGGATTCAGTTCATTGACTGGAAATGATAAAAACAATTTTTTCCAGCCAAAACTTATAATATGTTAATAGAATTTCGAGCACTTAAAGAAGAGGAGAAAGAAGAAATAAGTTACCTCTTACTTGTCTTTCCCTTCTCTTATAGGCTATAGGATACAACTTCAGAAGCAAAAAGTGCAGCAAATGACAGACATTTGGGAAATGATTGTATGGGCAGCGACAAATGGGGCAGTTTGATTCATGAACATAATTCATTGCATTGTAAACACACCAGAAGCATGACATGTGGCCACAGGCTGCAAATATGGAAAGTAAAGGTGGCTTACAGGTAAAATCACAGATCACAATTTATTTGAGCATTTTGCCATGTTACCTAATACAACAGGCTTGTAAAGGAGTTCCCTGAAACACAAAAGGAAATCACCCTCAGAAGGTATCCAAAGGAAAAAGAGCTCCAATAAACTAATAACTATAAAGTACACACAAATTCTAATGTGTCGTACACCATATAGGATTGTTGACTAAATATTAACTTCTACTCATGATAGATATATGACTCTTTTTAGCTTATGAATTCCCCAAAAACTAATCTTGAAAAAATTCAAAAGCATAAAAAAAAGAATGATTTATATATGTTGGTACTAAAAGAAGTAACAGAACAGAGGCATGAAGTAAACAAGTTCCGACAGAAATGTGAACGTTATCCACATTTTTGTTCAAATTTCACAAGCTCTGGCAGAGGTGCACTTTCTTCAAGTGATTACAAATAAGCCATTAGACGACCATAAACATGCTTCAAGCACCAAAATCAAGGATTGTATAATCTGTTAGAATACAGCCGGATGTGGAATTTGGCAGTTGCATTTTTGCAAATTTATTGTTATATTGAGATTAATCTCACAAAGAAAAACTCCACTTTTTTCAATTTTCAAAGAATTCATAACTTAGACAAATAAAGAGAGATCAGGTTAGAGTTACAGCCACCAAAAACCCGCTAAGTTGCTACTGAGCTTCACCTAAGCCTTTTTTTTCCCCTAAAATTTATCTAACAATGTCTTACTCGTAAGTAAAATACTATACACAAACAAAAAGGAAAGAACACAACTTAATACTAAAATTTTTAATCACCAAAATGGCACAGTCAAAGTCTCAAAACCTCAATAACTTAAAACGATCAAAGCCGCAGAATTCGATACCTTCTAATCCTAAATTCAAAACATAGATTGGGTGCAAATAACCCTAAAAACTGCTGTTATAATTTTCCTAAAATTGTAAAATTTGCAATTAAACTATGAAAAAATAAATAAATTAATCCTTCGAATAAGACTATTCTCAAAGAGTTTTACACTCACTCACATATACATAATTCTTTAAAAATTTTAATGATAAATTCGAAAAAATTATGCTGATAAATAGGCTATATATATATATATATATATATATATATACGAGGAAGAGAAAAATAAGCCGTAATTAAAGAATAAGGAGGAGGAGGATAAGAAAAGGAAACTGACAGGCAAACGCAACATTGAAACTCGTTGGGAAATTCCTCAGGCGGAAGGTTATCGATTCCTTCTTCGTCTTCAACTTGTTGTTCTTCTTCTTCTTCCTTCACTGTTTCTATTAGGGTTTCATCCATATTAACGTTGGTTTTATCCTCTTGTTCCATTTTCTCAAACAGAGGGGAAAAAGGAACCAAAAAAAAAAAAGGAAAAAAGGAGAGAGAATGAGGAGAGATGACAGGAAAGACGGCCACAACTTGGTGGGAGAGAAAACGCCTTTTGCCTTTTGAGCTGCAGACCTGGCTGTTGCCACCGGTCCTGGTTGTGTTCATGGTGGTACAAATTAATATTTGTATTTATAATATATGCTAGAATTTGCGTGTTTTTATTTTAATATAATAATAATAATAATAATAATAACAATAATAAATAATATTTATTATTATTATTATTATTTTTCGAGTTGTGCACGGTCGAAGACTATACTTTGAAATCGTTTTTTCAATGTATAAGGGAAACTGTCAATCATTAGTAACTTTTTATCTTTCATAAAAATGGCAACCTTCATCGACAACGCTTTCCTTTATTTTTCTTCAAATTAAAAGAACAGGCTTTTTATAATTATATATATTGAGTGTGCTACTAATTTTTAATTTTTAATTTATATATAATATATATTATTTAATTATCATTTATAAAATTTTAATAAAAAAAGATAAAGAAAAATATTACTACGAACGATGATAGTTTTTTTTTATCATGTTAAAAAATAATCTCTGACCTGCGTATTTTAGGAAAAAAATATATGGTTGTGCTTCTAATTTTTAATATATAATTTATATAGAGTATATATTGTTTAATTATCATTTATAAAATTTTAATAAAAATAAAGATTAAAAATATATTACTACGAACGATGATAGTTTCTCTTTTATCATATTAAAAAATAATCTTGAATATGCGTATTTTAGGGAAAAAATATATGGTACTACTGATATAAAAATGCCTAAAATTTGACATATTAGTGGTGAATTTTTTTTATTAATTTGTTTTTCATAAGGAAATAATGCATTAGAAAATATAAGTATTTTTTAAAACAAATAATGGTTATTTTTAAATAAAAAAAGTAATTTTTTAAGTGAAAAAGTAGGTAGCTTTTTTAAGTAGATATTTAATCATTATCTTTAAGTAGAAAGATATAAACACAGTTAATTTTATATTTTATTAAAATAATTTCATTTAGTTTTTTCATTCTAATAGCTAGATTCATGATATCAACTCAATTAGGAGTTTTATAATAATATATATAGATATATAAAAGTGAAGAATTGTATCAATCGATGAAAATATCTATTGTTATTTATTATATTTTTAAATTATTATTAGACCCAATCATGAGTCAGGTTAGGCCAAGTTCAAACCTAGCCCAAAATGATATTAACAACGTTTTAATTTACTTAAACCAGTCTTAGTCCAGAATCTAAGTAGCTTGATATGACCAAGCCTAACCCTAATTATCCATTTAAGGTGTATCGGCTCGACCTGCCTATATTTTTCAATTAAAAAAATAAATACATATAATATTAGGCAACTATCATATTACTAAATAAAACTTTTATTATAGTATCATAACTGAAAATAAAAATGCTAAAACATATATAATTAACAAGTTTGATAAACAAAGCATGGATAAGTTTAATAAGTTCTTCAAATTAAAAGAAACAAAACTCATAAGACATAAAACAATCACCTAGGCAACAAAGAAGAACGACAAGTAACAACCGCAAGGGTAGCTACTAGCAACATTTGACCCTTCTTTATTACAGTTTTGTTTAGTTTAAAGCATTTTTAAATATGTATTTAAGACTTTTATTGCTAGTAATAAACCTTATATTCAAAAATGAAAAGGTTTAAACTCCAAATAAGAAGCCTTATTTATTGAGAATAATTTGCAAAAAAGTCACAAACTTATTAAATTACTATTACACAAATAGCCTAACTATTATTAATAAACTTTAAAACTTAAAATTTAACACATAAGCAAAAAAGTAACTTAAAAGGCAATAGAAGTAGCATCACTATAATCATCATTTTCATCATCATTAAAGTTAGATGCTTCATGTTTCACTCAATAGAAAATTTTTTTCAGCCACATCGTAAAATCTCTTTTTGTGAAGGCTAGCTTTTTTTTATGTACTTAATCCCACTATGAATTTTATCAACAACATCATAGGTAAGATTTAAACCAACTTAAACAATAAGATTCAATATATGTCCACCATATCTAATTTGAAAAAAAACTTTTTCACATAAAAGGGTCATGTTGGCACAAAAATGACTTTTTAAAGAGGAAACCATAACATCATTATAAAATGAATTATCTAAAGTGATGTTTAAAGTTTTTTTTTTCTCTATGTTATGTTGGGTTAAGCTACTATATTTAAACCATCATAAGGAGGGGTTAAAGCCCTAAATTTCATTATTTTCTTTTGCAAGTTTTGATCTTTATCAACCTAATGAGTAGTAATGCAAATGTATCCATCAATAGTATGCTTAGATTTCAAATTATGAGAAGTTAAGCATATTCGACTAGGTGTTTTAACCAACTCTGCTTTCATAAACTCTATCTCTTTTGCATAATAACTCAGTACATTCCTGTTGCTAGATGCCTATTTAAAGCTTTATAGTTAAGACTTACAACACTCATCATATATATAAACCTTAGTTCTTTAACTATTCTAAATAAATGCTTACCACACACAAGGAAAGTGGAAATAACTCTACAACATTTTTCGTTATCGTGCTAATAATTTTAACACGTGAACCACGTTTTAATATTGGTTAAGTGGTTAGTATGTATTGAATAATATCCTTATTATATTTTTTAGGCAAGCACTCAATTAACATCTCAAATGAGAAGTTTCGCTAACAGTTTTAGCAAAAAAATTCTTATAGTGATTGCATTGCTCTTTCATCAATTCTTTGTTCTCATATTCAAGGTTAGTCATTTCATCCCACATCTTTGAAGTAATAGACTTCTATCTTTTGGCAGTACTTTCATACTCGTTATATCTATCATCCATATTTATAGAGGCATTTTAGCTAGCCATTTTGATAAAAGCTCGAGTCTTACAATCATAAAAGCCTTCATTTTTACAAAAGTCATGTAAATACTATTCTTACAAGAATTCATGTAGCATATGTAAGTTTTGCTTTCAAAATCTGGTTTTTTTGTATCCAGAATTTAATGTCCAACTAGATTTTTAAAAAAAATGTGATGTTCATTAATCTTTTAAAAAGTTTCAAAAAGAAAGCAAGGACTAGTAACTTCATGAAGTTTCAAGACCAATAATTGCTTTAAGTTTCTTTCTTGTATTTGGTCCCATTAGATATTAGTCACCAAAAGATGGCATCAACATGGCCATACATTTTTTGGAGAAGCAAATGATTAGTTAAATCTTATAAGTTTTTTAACTAATTTTCCTTAGTGACCATGACCAAGGCTCACATTAATTGAACTTTTGAAAGCATGATCCACCAATTTAATATCATTAAACATAGCTATTATTTTAATAATAGATTAATACTTTAAAATTTTCTTATCTTACTTTTCAAAAAATAAATGTTAGTAGGTTGTAGTTTAAATATTTATGAATGTGAGTAAGGTAATGAAAAATGACAAAAGTCCATACTTGTGATTGAAGAATCAATGAGAGACCTACGGGTTTCCAAATGTCAAGGATTAGGAAGGGCCAAAGGAGTTGCACGAAGCGGATTGAGGAGGGCAGACTAGCAGAGGGAATTGTGCGGGGTAGATTTAAGGATTGAGCTTTGCATGGCAAATCAAGGAAGGCGAAAAGAACAGAGGCTTGTTATGCTTTAAAAGTGAAAAAAGCATTCAAAGTTTTAATGAAAGCTAAATGTTTTGATGAAAATGCAAGCTAAGAAATTTGATTTTTGATGAGAGTGAGAGTTGAGAGTTTTGGTAAGAATAAAAAGTGGTAGTGAAAGAAAAAATGAAAAAAAAAACTTAGCGTATTATGCTTTTTAGAAAAAAATTATAAACTAAAAAGTCTACATATTTTATTGTATAATATATATAAAAGCTTTTAATGTATAAACATATATTATGTACGATTACTGTTTGGGCTAGGCTCGAGCCTAATAATTTTTGCCTAAGGCCTGACTTGTTTAAAAAATACTTTAATTTTTGCACAAGCCATTTTTCAA
>JBBYHO010000022.1:6113852-6126437 GCA_038382025.1 Adansonia gregorii | reverse complement strand
ACGTGTCAAACACCCACTTAACAAGTACGAAGGCCGAGTTGCTTCCTCCCTCTGTTTCTCTCTCTATCCCTCCCAGCCTTTCAGGCACTCCTTTGTTTTATTCTTACAAAATTTTCTTCAATTATACTTATTATTATTAGCAAATTAGCAAATATTTTCCTTCCATCGCCTGCCTACAACAGAAGTTGGACCATCATTGCCGTACACGTGGTTGGTTATGAGGTCATTTGTTGTTTTGGGTCCCGTAAGTTTGGATACTCTCGATGCTTCCGTCTTTTAACGATACAAATCTTTATGACAAACCTAGTGGCAGCCAACAGTGGAACGAAATCAAACCGCAGCTTGTGTTTAGGTTTTAAAAGAAAAACACAAGAAGATTTAAGGCCAATAGAAAAGAAGTAAAGAACCCAAATCTACATGACTGATTGAGATTAACCGGGAATAACAGTAAGAGTGAGCATAAATCGATTTAAATCGATTTAATTGATTTAATCGATAAAATTTAATTAATTTGATTCGGTTAAATCGATTTGATGATTATATCGATTTTTTATATCAATTTATTTGATTAATTCGATCGATTATCGGTTAATAAAATTATTAATCGAATTAACCGAATTAATCAAATTTTTAATATTTAATATTTAATAATTATATATTTATATATATTAATAGCATAATTAAACCCATTTCTAATCCAAATATATAACCATTAACCCAAGACCCAATAAACCGATTTGACCGAACTAACCGATCAAACCGATCGAAATTTAGTCGGTTTGGTTAATTTGGTTATGGTTAAAAATATCGGTCGGTTCGGTCGGTTTCTCTAGCTAAGTCAGTTAATTCAGTTTGAAAATTTTTTTGACTGAATCGACCGAACCGACCGAATGCTCACCCCTACGAATAAGGATTGGATTAAGGAGATAGCTTAAGCTGTTTAGTTGGGCAATTGGGTTTATATATATATATATATTGCATATATTAACCTGAGATATTGACGAGTGCGCCATCAGTTTCAGGTTCGTAGTCGGAGCAATTTTTTTTTTTTTTTTTACTTTCTAAATAAATTCAAGGCAGAGAAAACTTCTGAAAAGCTTTGAATTTCCATTCCTGGAATAACAATGGAGTCTTGAGGACCGTGGTGACACATTTGTGAAAAAGGAGCGTGGGCTGAAGCTTTTTTCACTCGTCATGTTCTGCTGCTGACAACTGTGAAAAAACCTTTTTCTTCCTTTACCATTTCACGACAAGCAAAAGAGGGCGTAATTGATAAGAGCAGCATCGTCTTTTTTTGCTAATTGCAGTTCCTTTCACTTTGTTGTTCCCCGAGGGAAAAAATTGATTGTCTCAACTTTTTTTTTTTCCGTCAGAACAACAATGCAACCAAATATGTCCCAATCTGCTTCATGTTGTCGTTTTGAAAAAGAATGCCATCGTGCCATTGCCAAGGTGTGGTCACAATCAAAGCTATTGCTAAGCTAATATGGTCGATCATCAATGGCTGCATTTGGGGGAAGATCTTTGCTTTCGTTGCCATTTCTTTGAACACGTGCATGGTCTCCCCTAATCCAAGATCCTGTCAACACGGTGTTGCATTCAATGAGGAAATGACTCTTTCACTCATTTATGCACTGTTACGTATTGGAAGTATTTTGAAATATAAAATATGACAATAAATTATTTGCTTATGACTTTCTATGAAAAAAAATGTGTAAGAAAGAAGAAATCAGATGAATATTAACGGTATTACTGTTGAAGTTCACACGATAATGCAAAAAAAAAAATTAAATCTCAGAACATTTTCAATCCACCCTATTTCTGACGAGCCTTTGAATAAATAAAATTAATATTCATAGATAAGTAATTTTGGATTGTTTTGTACTTTATTTCTATTTGATTCGTTTTTCTATAGCAATTTTGTACTGTTTGTTAATTACTTAAGCATGAAACTAAAGGGGCTACGAGTGTTTGTTCACCCAATCTACATGTTATATCCATTGCACACGTGTATCAAAATCCAAATATAAATTCAATCGACAACTATGATCAAAGTAAAAAAAAAAAAAGTCATTATTGGTTGACATATAATGAAATATAGGGTATAAAAGATATACGATAACAATATAAAATTTTAAATTATATAATCTAAAGTTTGATGATTTCTATAGTTTATGCTTTTTTTTAGTCCTACAAACCTAACAACGTAGCTTTTTAATTATGTTTTATGTTTAATAAATCATAATAATCATATCCTCTCTTACTCTTTCGATATTTTTATATTTAATTAAAAATATATCCAAATACATATATTAATGTTTAAACATTTAATAAAACATCTGCTCAATTTCGTATCAAATTTTAGTAAGATCACTAGATAAATAATGAGATTTTATGCGTAAAAAGTTAATGTGCATCTGTCCACGTTTTTTATGGCATTATTTGTCTAGGCGCTTTCATTGCTAAATACAGTACCTAAACCGAATTGAGTTCCCTCATCTATGGTTGCATTAATTGTAGCTATACTTACAGCTATCGAAAAGAGCCGTATATCGATATATATAAATATATACCTCCCTTCTAGTCTAAGATAGATTACCTCATTCTCTCCCCCATCTATCCCAGAGCCTTTGTATTAAGGAGGTTAGGGGGTGTTTAAAGGTGAGGTGGGGTTAGGTTATCATTGTTATATAGATGCAACTCAATTATATATATATATATATATGAACCTTGAACACTAAAAAAAAAAGTCAGTTGATCCTTTTTTTCAACCAATTAAATTTTTAAATTTTTATTTCTTAACAATTAAATTTTTTTTATGAATGAAATAAATAACTATGGATGTAAAACTTATTTGTTGAAAAAAATTGGTAGTTACTATTTGTATAAAAAAACTTAATTAATAAAAAAATAAAATTTTAAGGGTTTGATTAATTTAAAAAGAAAAAAATAGGAGCTCAATTGATTTTTTTATTGTTAAGTGACTTATATATATATGTATAAGCCTTTCTTTTAACAATATATATTGTGATCATTTAATTTTATAGTAAAAATATTTGAATTTTCAACTTGAAATATTAAATTAACAATAGTTTTATTGCAAACTTCTTGATAATAATATAGCAGTACTAATTATTTATAGTTTATATAGTAATTTTTAATTACTACCTTCGTAAAATCGTAGTATCATACTTAAATCGCGTGATAAATTTCATTGACGTAATACTTAATTAAGGCTGCCAAAGTAATTAGAACGGCGTTACTTCTTTTCGTTCTCTCTTTTGTCCTTCCCGCAAGGGAAAGTATGAGTTAAGAAATTAATAAGTATATTTAATTATTTTTACTATATTTTAATAAAACATATATAATTATTATTAAATTTATTTTAAACTCAGATCATTTTCTAATAATTATCTGAGCGGAGAAAAGAAAAAGAAGAGAAAATTGGGAAGCGTAAAGCGGTTCCTTGCAGATTTCTTCAGTACCATTATTGAAATAAACGAGTCTGACAAGCAGTGGAAGCGCGTTCAAAAGACGCTCTGTTGGTGCAAAGATAAGATGAATCTCTCAGGTGGAACTTTGAGTTCCTATTGGAAGCTTACGTTAGAAATGCATGCATCAGCTTAGCAGCGACAACAACAGTGTAGTACACGATCTTGGACCGCGTCTCCAACTGCACCCTCTTACACATATAAATATATAATTTAAATAAAACACTATATTGTAGGGGCTCAGGGGAGATGATTTATCGGTTCATCGTGTCTTCTTGAGTCTTATCAGAGCTCTCTCTCTCTTCTTATTGCCGCCTGCTTGTTCGTAGTGCCTTACCAGCTGATTTCTCAATATCTGAAAAATCAGCTGCAAGCTTCAGCCCCAACTTGGATTGTCCCACCTTCACTCTACTTCCCACGTGCAACAGTCCCCCTCTAACGTGCCTCTTCCCCCCTGCAGGCTTTAGCCCCGTCTCTCTCTCTCTCCCTCCCTCTGTTAAACTTTGCAACTTTTTTTTTTCAGTCCCCAACACGCATAACTCCTGATTGTAGGACAAATACAATAGCGAAGAACCTAACCCTTAATTCATTTGCTTTCCTTTGTTTTTTTAAAAAAACGTCTTTTTGTGTAAAGCAATCAGATGATGCTTCAGTCCCCTTTGCGTACGCAAAACCTGCAAAGGTAACCAAAAAAAAAAAGTGTCCCAAAGGTATCGACTGTTATCTCTAAATTATAGATATTCATGTAGTTATATAGATATCTAGGCAAAGGCACTACGGTCACTGGTGGCTGAAACTGCAAGTGAAAGGACACGGATTATGGAAAATGATGGCGGGAACATGGGGAACAGAGGGCAAACTGGTAATAACAATATTAATCTGGCTTGGGACATTCTGGAGCTTAATCCTATAGCTTCAAGATTCAATTGGGGAAGTCACAATGATACCAACAGCTTCAATTTGTACGCCACTACTGCCACCAGTGCCAACAGGACGGAGACCAACTCATGCTCGTCTTTCACGCTCCCTGAGGTAAATACGGCCCACGCGCTCATGTTCCTTCCTCACCATGCCAATGCTACTTTTGCCCATCACTTGAACCAGCAACACTCTCTTTACACCGGCGATGGGTCTAATTTGCACCCGGACCCTCATCTTGTTTGCTTGAAGCTTGGCAAGAGGCACTACTTCGAGGATTCTACAGATCTGACTGAGCGACACCTGGCCGGTGAGTTTTCCATTGGCAAGAAAGGTAAACCCTACTATAATAATCTTGGTGGTGGTGGAGATGGTGCCGGAGTTGGCCCTTCCTCGTCGACAGCCGCGATGGAGCTTCCAGCGACGGTGCCAAGGTGTCAAGTTGAAGGATGCCATGTTGCACTGGTCAACGCTAAAGACTATCACCGGAGGCATAAAGTTTGTGAGATGCACTCTAAAGCACCCAAGGTAGTGGTGCTAGGGTTAGAGCAACGATTTTGTCAACAGTGTAGCAGGTGACTTTTAATTTTTCGTAGGGCTAAAAATTCATGCCACAAAACTATATATATTTTGATGATTAGCGAAACAAAGAAATAGTGAAAATGTTTTGGTTTTCTGCCTTAATTTTTTTCCCTTCTTTCTCATTTTTCAAATTATTGCATCTTTGGATGCACTGGTCAAATTTGCCTAATGGTATGAAACGAGATTAGTAACAAATGTTTGTATTTCAATGAGCTGATGGATAAGTCCGCAAATGGACATAGGTTTCATGTGGTGTCAGAGTTTGACGACTCGAAGCGAAGTTGCAGGAGGAGATTGGCGGGGCACAATGAGCGTAGAAGAAAAAGCTCCCATGATTCTGCTTCCAGGAACTCTGCTCAAGGTGTATACTATTTTTAATGGATTTTGCTAAGTAATGTTCCAAGATAAATTATTATTTATAATAATATTTTATTTAATAAAATTATCAATTTATGCACATAATACAATTTTTTTAAGCCAAAACTCTTTTGTAAGCAAGGGAATTTTATGTTTAATGTATTATCCTTAAAAAAAAAAAAGAGATTTGGCTGCATGATTTACACGTGACGTTATTATTAAGTGTTATTTTAATTACTACCAGTCCTTTAGTCAGCATCAGCGGATATTAATCGTGCTTTTCCGAGATGCACACGGCTTTATGTCTCGAGGAAAAAAAAAAAATTAAGTTTGCCTTTGGAATTGGAATAGTCAGATTTTAGGAAAGGCAAATGAAGAGTAAAGTAATCCCACGCTGCCCTTTAAGGTTGCTAATTAGAAAAGTTCATTTTTTTATGAATCTTCTGCAGCTGGGATAAAGGGGTTATATATATATATATATTTTTCCTGTTGAGACTTTGAGTTCTTTCTTTGCCTTTGATTTGAGTTTTTAGTTTGGAGAAGGTTTCACTCTGTTGAGCTGGTCACAGTTGAACCCTGAAGTTTGAATAAGGATGGTCGTTAGATGTTGAATGCTGCTATTCAATTGAAAATTGTCATAAGCCATAAGCTGGTTAATGTTAAATGCTCAGTTTTGCCCAAAGTTAGATAAATGGAAATTGAGATCTGAGAGCACAATTTACACCCCACCACCCTCCTGCTCTTATTTATTAACAAAATAAAAAGGAGTTTCTTGAAACTAAGCTTTTAGTTTGAAGCAATATTTGCTAATGCTCTTTCAGTCGGACTGCTTTACTCACTCCCAAGAGAAACTTCACTTTTCTCAAAAATATGCCATGTACTCTGCATATTCAATCATATGATGATTAAGGAAAAACACAATTTATATTTATGAACAAGTTGCATCTGTTCCTGACATTACCGTAATCATTAATTGAATTCCACAAGAGAGTGAGCTTGTTTCTAACGTCATAAATTTGTGAGTCCAAAAGTTATAGCAGACATGTTTGTTCATGCTGCTTACTTTTGTTTTGTGGATTCTTATTAACTTAGGATTCGTATTTTTTCTAGCTATTGTGGATTGACTTGATATAAAGCATTCTTGACCTTGTCAAAAAAGATAAATTGCATAGAAAATATATGCTCTCTAAATATAGTATAGCCTTGTCTATTAAAGCAAGCACTTGATTCGCTGTAGTAGCGCCACATCATGACATGATATGAACACTAGTGTCTGTAATTCGCTATCTGAGGTTGTAACTGCAGACCATGAACAGGAAGAGTAACCTAAATCCATTCTACTTCACAGTAGATCACCTAAACTCGAATTGTATTGAGATAAAAGTAGTGTAGAAGTTACGTGATTTATGAACTCCAAGGGTTGAACGTATTGACTGAATGTTCTCAACAGATAATAAATTGATGACCGGGAGTTTTCCATGCCTAGCGTCGCCGACAGGACGTGCTCTCTCTCTTCTGTCATCTAAGGCTGATTCTTGGATCTCCCCATCTGATCTTTCCTTAAGATCTAGCACCGCTTTACGTGAGCTGATTGCGGAAAATCGTGCTGCCATCCTTGCTCGGCAGCTCATACTTGATCGAGAGTGGCAGTTGCACCCCCATGCAATGGAAGTCGACCTAGGAGAGCCGCCACCAGGGTCCAGTTCTATAGCAGTTCAGCCACACTCCTTACCTGAGCCTCATGGTTGGGACAGGTTTCCTGAAACCGGTGCTCAAGTAACATTAGATCTCATGCAGGCTTCAAGCTCAGCATTTGGAATGTTGTCTGTAAGAGGGAAAACTAAGGAAGAGGAAGAAGAGTGTTCGGAGTTGTGGAATTCCCTGGGGGGAACACACGTAGTTTGAAGTTCCCATTATTTATTAGCTTCTAGCTAGTAGTTTGGTTGCTTGGTTTACTTGGATGCTTATTGATTGTTGCACTGTATAATTCATTCATAGTTATCACTTCGTTCTTTGTAACGTAAAGCTCTCAAATATTTCATTCAAAGCAATTCGTAGGGATTTTTTAGAATAATTAAGTTCATAAATGCCTTGAAGAATTTGCCAGTTTTTCGATCGACTCATTGTGAAGGATTGTTCTGTTTCTTTTTGGGTGCTTAGCTTTTTTCTGGGACACATTCCAAATTTCATTTTTCTTGGAATATGTACTTGAAGATGCTAACTTTATTCCTTAAAGATTCATAGAAGAAGAGAGTCGCCAGAGAACCTGGAGTTAGAACCATAACCTTGGGCCAAGAAAACAGAACGTCGGGTTGATTCTGGCTCTGGTTTGTTGAGGGCACCAAAATTTCGCAAGAAAATCACATTATTCATTTTTGAAATGGATATATGCTAAATTTTGCAGGCATTATCATTTATCACAATAATTTAAATTTTGAAGAAGTTGATTAGGTTAATTAATGATTCATGGTAGACACAGCAGTGCAACCTTTTTATTATTAAATTGAGGAATTTATGGTCAACTACCAGCTATATATATATATATAGAGTTGGCTTGCTATGGATCGGAGGTGCCACTTGTTGAATGATTTTCCATCCTGAGGAGAGTTAATTAATTATTTAACCTAAAATTGGAAATGAAATTCTCCTTAATTAACCATTTTACTGCATTATATACCAAATCAAAAAGGTATTTATTTCAATCGAAAATTGAAAATCTCTTAGTGGAATTCTTTCATAAATCATGAATTTGTGTTAGACATACTTTTTCTTAAAACTTTCTTTGAAAAAAAAATACATTCAAGACACGTATCAGTATTTTAATCTCGTTTATGGAGTTAAAATACTCCATTGACAATATACCAAATATTTATTCATATCTAAAATATCTTTTAGGACCTTCTCGATTGTGTAGGAATATTAAATATTAATTAATTTATGCATAGTGTATCCATTTCATTCTTAAATTTTATATAAATAAAAAAATCAAATCGAAATTCACTCTCTCAAATTAATCTTTTGAAATATAGCCAAGAATTTTACAAATTTTTGGTCTTCCTCACATATTCAGAATAATTGATGTTTAGAAACATGTCACTTCTTTCTTCTAACCAACAAGCTAATTAAGGACTTAATTATCATAACTGTCCAAGACAAGATGAAGTCAAGGTATGAAGCCTACATAGGTTTATTATCAAGTTACAGCTCTGTGATTGATTTTAAGTATTCGGGTTATTTTCATGTACGTCGGAAGGTTGCTTAGGGCTGAAGCCATAATTTTAGAATTATATGTTTCCATTTGCTTGTGGAGTGAAGCGAAATTCAAAAGACACAAATAACATGCATACCATACATTATCGTCTTCTTCCTTGGTTACCACTTATTGCACCTACTGTTTCTCTTCCATCACTTCCAATGCAATTTTATCACTAAAATATATAATTTGTACAGTGTTTAATTGATGATATATATGAACTTTTCCCGACATTCATTAAACTATTAGTAGATTTTTAATTGGGAAATGAAGTTGATTAAAGTTTGATTGGACCATGCATACAAAGTAGTTGTAGATATTACTGCTAATCTTCATTTACTATTGAAATCCAAATGTTATGATAATTTTGTTCTAAGGTTTTCAATTTGATTCTGTTTTCAACTCAAATACTAGTAATTAACTAGTTTAAACTTTCATTTCAATTTTTTTTTATAATTAAACATCTTAAACTTTGATTTGCCTTAGCTAATTAACAAATTTGCCTGCTTAACCTAATATTGATTCATGAATGACGGCATCAGAATTTGTATCACTTCTGAAAATACAAAATCTACACTCTTGACTAAAGAAACTGGTAAAACAGTCCTAAATTTATTTGTCAAAAATATTAACTGTGCTTTATAAGCAGAGACAGATCCTTTTTTTATTATTTTTTTAAAAAATAAAATCATAAAAATAATATCAAATCTTAAAAAATATATATTTTATAAATAAATTCGATAAATTGATAATCCTTATTCCAACAAATTATAGGTGGATCGATAAATTAATCAAAAAACCTGGACAATTGAGGATGTTGTCCCTATCCTCGTAATTATTTCCTAGAGTTAGCATCGGCGTATTTTGTCGGCTTGTTTTCAAGTAGTTGAACATCGATACTCGAATTCTGCCGTACATATTTCAACGGATTGATGACCTAACTCAAACCACTCAACCAACTAATAATGCTCAATCTTTCTTTAGTAAAGGAATGCAGGACTGCTAATAATGGAGGCCACTGACTGTTATGTCTGCCTAATTTTAAATAAACTATCATAATGGCTTCAGATTCTAGGGATCGGAATACGAACAATGGGATTTCAAGTATCTATACTTAAAATTTTTGACCGAAAATATCAATGATGATAAATAAATAACAAATCAATGTCATGAATTGGCTTAAGTTCTTTTCTTTTCTCAAATGTACATTATTTTCTAAATAAATGGCGATAATTATAAAGCTTCACAAAAGTTACTTTAACAACGATTCTAGTGTTTAAAAATTAAAATAATTAATTTAATAAAAGATATGTATATGTGTCGTTTACTATTTTTCAATTTAGAATAGATATTCCTTGCATATGATGTTGTTAAGGAGTTAACTATCCAAAAAAATATCGATTGTTATTAACTATCCAAAAAAAAAAATTTATTATTATGTAGTATTTGATTCATTACTAGCTATGTCAATTTAGAATGTAACCTTAGGATTTTATAATTTTATTTCATGCCTTAGGTATCCAAAATCATTTGTAATTGACAATAATTAATGTTGTCCTATTAGTGAATTAAATTTGACCTACTTGACTGCTGAATATGATTTTGAGCTTTTTGATCTTGGTAGATATTGGGCATAGTGCAAAGGTAATAAAGTCGCAACAAAAGAATGAATTAAAGTAATATTAATTAATTAAATGAATTTTGGCAACTTATAATCGCAATTAAACAAAAATTTATGTGATGGTTTGATGGAGCAATTAGATTGTAGTTATTCTTCCCTCCTTGTAGGTACATATTTATATATATGATAAAATTAATTGAATTTCAATATATATATATAATAAAATTAATTGAGTTTCAACGAATTAATGAGATAACTTACTCACGTTCAATGATCATATTCAGACACGGCAAAGCAAAGCTAGTTACCAAATCCGATTGGCTCCCCGAACCAGATACTGCTGGTGAAAGCCCCCCACAAAACGACAATTGCTCTAGCAAGCAAGTACCATGATCACGTGCACTGCACGTGAACCCTGCAAATCCATATCATTCCGAATCAGTTGAGGCCCCCACCTTTTACATGAAACGCTAAGCCAAAAGAGAGAGTCCACTCCACGTGCAAGCCGGAGTTTTGAAAAGTATTCCCTGCCGTTCTCTCACCATCCTCCATTAACATTTTAACACTAGCCAAGCCAAAAGCCACCACCAAGCCTTTGGTAGTTTGGCAGACGCACGGGTAGGCCCCGGGGGATAATAATAAAAAGAGGAAAAATTAAACGTGTTTTAGGGGGACCCTATAAAGATGGTGAATGGGGAGCCAAGGCAATTGCTGCACTCCTTCAATGAAACAACCATCATTGTGAACCGTTGCTTTCAACACTTTGTCCTAACACTGGGAGGGAAAAATGAAGGGAAAAGAAAAAAAATCCTTCTCCCTTTGTTTTTCTACCACTCTTTTTAAGAATTTATATTGATGTATTGATAAGATTTAAATATAAAAATAAATACCTTTTTTTTTTTGGGTTTTTCAAATCCTATAATTAATCCCCTACATATTCTCCTTGGGTTATGGCGTTGATGTGATTTTGAATGCCGCTACAATAATTTAGAATTAATTACAATGTATTGCTTCTCCTTAACAATATATCTGCTTCACCAAAAAAGTTCGAATTATAATTTATACGTCGGCTTAAATCTAAAGAAAATTCTGAACCAGAACTAAATAATCTAAATTCTTGTCAGTTGACTGTAGTTAGTTAAGATTTAAACAGTTATTTTCAATGAGCCTTTCATTATATCAAAATAAATTACAAGGCATCATCCATTTATGCTTAATAGAGACTCAAATAGATGAAAATTAGATGCTTAAAAGCTCAATTTATGATAATAAAACATTAGAAATTTGGTTGATTATTTAATTTTTAATTCATACACTTCTTTATTCAAAATTAAGCAATCATTTCAGTAAGATAGCATTAGCCAGCAATCTTCTTGGTATAGTCAATCTTTTAAAATGATTTAGCAGGAATATTTGACTAATCAGCAACTTGTAACTTCTTTGTTTTTCTTTTACCATGAATAATGGTTAACTTGTAAAAGGCAATTATATATTGAGCGGGTACAATCTTGACATATCCGGCATGTCATTTTCCGTTATCTTTGTCCGGATAACAAATTATGTGGGAGTGCCCCGACACAGGCTGTATCTCCTTTTAAGGTTTTTCCTTCAGCAGAAAAAAAAAATTCTATAAATTTGTTACACTTGCCATACTTTATCATCCTTTTTGTCTATAAAATTGAAATAATTAAAAAAATGCACCTGACCTAATGGAAAGTGCTTTGTATAATTACTGTATCTGTCAATCATACAACAATTAAAGGAAAAATGGAGTTTATTGTAACCAAAAAAAAGTCTCTAAAAAATTATGCAATTTTATTTACGTCTTTTTCTTTTTGGAGAAAAGTGTGTTTACATTTTTCTTTTCTTTTTACATCAAGTAATCAAATTAAATTACTCATGGAAGCAAAATCCATAAAAAAAAAAACAAAGGAAGGGTAAAATTTAATGCAGACATTTGTCATACTCAAGGGGATGAGCTTGCATTTATTATATTTTAACATATTCATCGATACCTTTTACTTCTGAATTATGAAAATGAAGTTGAATTAGACGATGATGAATAAAAATAATGAAGGGAATTTAATCCATATGTAAGGTGGTGGAACCTAACCCAAGAGCCAAATAAGCTTGTGGGTCAAAAATCGAGGCTAAGTCCGTAAATTTAATTGGGTTAACGTCCCCACCTTAAACATATTCATGTGCTGCTACAGCCAATGGGTGCCAGGCCGAAGCTCCTACCACCAAATTAGCTTTATTACTACAACTACTACTACTAGTTCATTACGATCTGTTGGGTTTACACAATAAAAGCAACTCTCGTTTATCCTTCCTTAACTTTGTTTATTAACTGCTTAATTGAT
>JBBYHO010000022.1:6085013-6113752 GCA_038382025.1 Adansonia gregorii | reverse complement strand
ATGAGAATTTTTGCATAGAATGATTCCGTGTAAAATATTGATTAGTCTTAAAAAAAAAACCTCTCTTAAAATAATCAATATTTAAAAATAATTAATACTTTTAAAAAATATTAATACCTCTCAAAATATATATAATTAATATTAAAATTGATCAGATTTAGGCAAAAAAAGCCATTATTCAAGGTTTGATAATTTTTAGAATGCACTTCATGTTGTGTGCAAATCCGTATTTTAACATAATATTTTTTTTCAAATTAAAAATAAAAACCTTGGAAACTGGACAGACTACAAACCAACACAAACTAGCTATGAACAGTGGAGATTATGAGTATTGAAAATTTTCAACCAATGAATAATTTAAAGCAATATTTACACGCATGAATGACGTCAGATATGCACCATTTTCTTTACATTTTGTGGTACTCCTTACTCATACTATTTTAAAGTTTTAATCAAACACCAAAATTTATGTCACACAAAAAACGTGCCATACATATATTATTTTATGAATGATGAGACTTTATCTATGTGTTATCCCATCCACAGAACACAGAGTTGGAGGGTGGAATACCTTCTTTTTTTTTTCTTTCAATGGGTGCAACACAGTTTTGATTAATAAAATAATTAAAACTGCATAATTTATACCACTTTATTCAAACCCCAAATCGAAGTTAATCACTTTGTTGAGTTGACTTCTCCTTACGTGGAGTATTATTATATTATTTCATTTAACATTCCACTTTTTAGGTATAGATGTGTTTAACAATTCTATATTTATGCATAAATATTCACATTTAACATTTACTATTTACATTTATAAATATAGAACGTAATTTCATCTGCAAAATTATTAATTAAAATTAAAAAATATATATATAGAATTCAAAGCCACCATGTATAAGGCTGGTGTAGGGCAAACTCTATAAAACCCCTACAAGGTGAGGTCAGTCAAAAGGTGAAATTTCCAAATAGTTAAAACTTAGAGAAAAGTTGCTGTATGGGCAGGATGGGAAGACTATTAGAGTAACTAAATAAACACAAAAGGATATGATTTGTTTAAAAGAAAAATTATCCTTCCTTAAAAGGGGTTAGGCTTTTCGTAAAATTTGAAATGAAAAATGATTTATATACATCTTAAAGTTATTTTATAAATATTAAAAGATATTTTAAATTTCAGAATAATGTGATAATTTTTAAATTATTACTAAATTTATTTGTTTTTTAAAAAAACTATATTTAAAAAAAAATAAATCTAATACACTTCTTTTAAGACCAAAACAAGCAAAGGCCGAACTGAAGATCAGAGTTAAAGTTGAAACAGTGTCATATTGAAACGGGAACAAATGTAAAAAGTGGAAGGACCCACAACTAATTTCGTCGAAATTGCAAGGAGGTTTCCGAATGATTTAAACTTTGAAGGCAACCCACCACGCAAATACCTGCCAGGTTACTAACCCATAATGCATACACATAATTTTAATGAAAGAGGGTATCGGAATAAAACAAACGTAAAATCTCCCATCATCAATTTTGCAATGCAACCATCATTTGGAGCAAAGTGCCAACTCTCATCTCTGGAATGTCGTGTCAGTATCAACCCCCTTAAAGATTACATGAAAGAGAATATCAAAATAACAACATGCTTGCTTTGCGTTCTCTATCATATGCCAATATATTAACCCATTATGGTATAAACTCAATTCAGATTAGATTAAATTTTAAGTAAATTTTTTTTAAAATTTGGGTTTGATGAAATCCAATCTAAGTATTTTTAATTAAAAATATTTTAAATTTAATTTTAGTTATCACTATATTAAAAAAAAACTCTCAAAGACTTAAATCAAGTGTTAAATAAACTTTTTTTTTTTTTACCATGCGAGCATCGATATCCATTAACAACTCAATTTTTCCTTTGAACTGCCCATTTGGATGACCTGAATATTCTCTATAATTTTAATGTTCGAAAGAAGTAAACCAGATCATCATTTATCAGCGACATACATATATGGCTAGGGTCATATCAACGTCAGAATCATTTTTCATTGAGAGGAAAGCATGGCAAAGGAATATAGCAAATGGGTTAATACACAGGTTGAGAATTGAGATCCATCAAATCAAATGTTAAAGTTGCAAGGTTGAGATCTAGTAAGGCTTGCTACTCTGTCTCCCGGTAGGCCCCCGCCCAATGGGACCCCTTTTTAACACACTATCCCAAGTCCCCAAGTCTTAACAAAAAAATAGGCCGCACAGATAATGAATAATGCATTTGATGATATTGATGATGTTACGAGAGAGAGAAATTGCAAACATCAGATTGATTTTCTTCATCACAGTCTCGCTTTGGTACGGGCAGTTTCCTTTGTGGAGACAACTCCATTGTTTGACATCCTTCCGTAGTCCCCAGCCTCCTAATGGCTCCATGGACCACCCCCCCTTTATTTTCCTAGAAAATTCGTACCACGTCTCGATTGGTTGTTTTTCTCTACATATAGGGCTGTACACTGCATTTTCCGGGAAAATTCCAGTACCAAACCAAAGGATAACAAAGACATTCCTAAAATGCAAGAATAAACCTGCAAAGTGCACACGGCACAGCCAGTTCCTGAATAAATTATATGCTAAGTTTAACAAAAAATTTCACCCTACCAGGGGAAATTTTGTATCCCATGCAGAAAATTAATACGAACACTGCAAATTAGAATTTTGGTCACATTACTAATAATTAGGAATACATATATATATTGTTGCTGCGAAAAAATAATGTTATATTAGATGCTCTATTAGTCCAAATTCGTTGATGTTAATATAAGCAAACACCAACTGATATTAAACATTGAAATTTCAGAGATAAAAAGTGAAGAGAAGAATACTGGACAAATTAAACTTGTTATTGCAAAAGCTAATTCTTTGGCTTCTCTCCAATCTATATATATATATATATATATATATGTAAGTTCAATGTCTTCACTTATTAGTACTAATCACCCACTTGTGAAAAACAGTGTGCTTGGTGATGAAGAAGATGCCGTTGCATTGTAAGGTCTTTGCCTGAAATAATCCAATGACATTCGCGGTGGCGAAACTGCTACGGTTACGGATGAAGAAGACGGAACCCCAGAACCCGGCGGCGGCCGCGGCGACCCTACAAATAAATATCACCCAAAATATACAAAAATTTGATACCAAGAAACCTCCAAAAAATATCTTACAACTATTATACTATTTTAATTCCTAGTCAATATTTGAAAGGGAAGCTTTTTGAAAATGACTAACTTGGGGGGTTATCAGAGGAGGAATTGCGGCCGTTTTCTACCGGGATCAAGTGCTTCTGGTTTTCTTGATTATTGGGCTGTTGTTGTTGATGAGATTTTCGCCTTCGACGGTTGTGATCGGCTAATCGCTTTCGACAGCTGCGCTTTCCGTTGTCGAATTCTGAAAGAAGATGGAATCTGTACAACGTTTGAAGAACAGGCCAACGTTAATTGAATCTAAGCATTGCAGTTATTATCAATTGTCTTAGAGTTGCGTTGGGCAAAGCCCACACAACAGTACTACATGTCAAGGGGGAAAAGTAGACTATGATCCTCAGACGATAATGCCCTCGGGATTTCCACAAGTACGGGAGAACCAATCATTGGTCTGAGAACATAATTCGCGGGGCACTCCGGTCAGCTCAATCCTCATCTATATTCACAAGTAAAGAACAGAAAAGCGAAACTAATACAAAAAAACAGTCTGGCAAACCGGTAGAGAGTGAAAATATGACTCTATGTGGAGGGTGTTTCTGTAATTTAATACTCTTTAAATGTTGTTTTTCAGCTAATACTAGCAGCCTGCTATAACAAGCAGCAAAGCAAACGGGACGTAAACGGAAAGAACAGGTAATTCTTACGGACACAAATACCCTGGGGATCACCCTATGTACGGGAAGCCAATCATTGGCCCTCACAGACATCTATAAGGGCAGTTCCGTCATTGCAAACACAATGATTATCCTCATCCCTCCTCCGGAGAGCTTATCGAGCACACAGTATGATTATTAATGCAAAATGGGAAATGGCACTTTGGTAAATTTTCTCAACCTGCTGCACTGCTGGCAGAATCGTTGAGTCAACCCGGCGGCGATGACGGTGGAGGCCTTGGAATGGAACTCGCAGACTTTGTGGCGGCGATGATAGTGCTTAGCGTGAGTAAGATCGACATTGCAACCCTCGGCTTGGCATCTGGGGGAGTTGGTCGAACTCGGATCTCCCGGTCTGGACCTGCGATAAAGCCGGTTCACGAAGTCATCCTCGGCGGATGAAAAGTACGTGCGGCCACCTAAGTTGAGACCAATCCTCGCTGTAAAGTGAACGGGTCTAGGAACTTCCTCTGTCTTAGGAACCAGATAGTAACCGCCTCCGCTTCCTCCGGCGCCGGAAATAGGGTCCAGGGAGAGCAATGAAGGATGGGGTGTAGAGTAAGCAGAAGCACCAGAGTAGGCGCGTGGGTCGTATAGGGAGTGAATATGGGCATTGGGTTGGGGATGAATTTGATGTTGGTTAGGGTTATGGAAATGGTTTTGGTTTTGGTGAGCAAAGGCAGCGTTGTGTTGATGGGAGTAGAGAGTTTCGTTGAAAGATTGCTGCTGGGTCGTGCCGTTGGTGGCATAGTGATCGAAAACCTGACGATTCGGATCGGATTCTTGGTTGGCCTCTTCACCCGATAGTATTATTGCTGTTGTGTTTCCCCATTCATATTCCAACATTTTGTCAAAGTTGCAAGATTTCAAAGATAAACCCTTTGATTTTCCCTTGTTCCGGTGAGGTTATGGTGTCGTTTTTTTTGTCGGTATGATTGCAACTAATAATCTGTCAACAACAAATAATAAAAACTAAAAGAAAGGGAAGCAAACAATTAGAGAGAGAACGAAAGAGATGGAAACGTGACAGCTTTCACAGGAGATAATTGAAAGGAGCAAAAACTAGAAAGTTGTTTTAGGCGCTTTAATGGTGAGGTTTTTAGAGTGTGTTATGAGGAGAATAGAGGCATAGCCTTTGTGGGAGGGGACCTGTCGGTGTTCAAGGTAGTTTAAGCTCCAAAAATTAGAGTTTTTTTTTTTAATAAAAAAAGAAAAAAGAAGCTAACCTTGAAGTGACAGGCTTACACTCTTTGCAAGCACTGGATGAGAATTTCAAAACCCTAGCTCAATCTGCCATTCCCAGGAAGTTCAACTCTTCAATTCTTCAATTCTTCAATTCTCCGCTGTTTTGGTATGTTCATGAAGCCTCTCTCTCGATTATCTTATATCTTCTAGTCTTTAAAGCTCACTTATTTTTAGTCTCTCGTTTAGTCTGCTTAAAGCGCCTTATATTAGAACACCAACTCCTCCCTCTCTCTGTCCGTTCTTAAAAGCCAACTTTGATTTAGCCCTTTCTGCCTCTCTCTCTCTCTCTCTCTCTCTCTCTCACACACACACACACACACATACAGATTGTCTTGGCGGGTATGCGAGAAACTGGATTATGAGGCGGCTTTAGAAGAGTGAAATTACAGTTTAACCCACGTGATGGCTACGCATTTGTGGGGGCACAAGCAAGAAAAAAACAGTGCAATGAAATTCCGTGTAAAAAGGTAGGAAAATGGGGAGGAGGAGTGACCCAGAGTGAGAGCGCTCTGGGTTGGCCCTGCCCCTGGCTTTCGCTTAATCTGCTTTCTTTCCCAGTCCAACTAGTTAGGAACTTAGGGAAATGGGGACATCTTTTTGGTTTCAGTCTCAATACAGTAACGCTGAAGACCGTGTCGTTGGTTTTCTAACGCCAAGCGCTGCTCTTAAAAACCTCCGGTCCCACTTATCTCTCTCTGATCAATTACCCAGAAACACCGGAAAAGCATCATCATCTCTTTCACTTCTTTAATCTCCTTACCCATTATTACATACATATTTATATATTTATAAGCACTATTCACAAGACGAGTTACTTATAATGCAAAGTAGTTTAGTTAGTTTATCTTAGCTTTAGTAAATGATATTTTTAATTTCGTTAAAGATTATAGTTGCAAATCAACGAATGGCAATTTCAGTTCTTGATACTGTTCATGCGACTGCCAATTTCAAGTTTCTATATCTAAACAAAATCTCATTCACCTATATTATACTTTCATGAACGGCGATCGTCTAATCATCACAATATATTATTTTTACAAGAGTTAGAATGTTCGTCAGATAATCAGAGGACGATCCTCGAATCATATCTGACAGCGATATGACCTCTCCGATAACGGTTTAAATACGAAATTGACTTCTCCAACAACGACTTAAATGCAGAGTTGACATTCACTGAATAACGGCCAACAAACTGAGCCGACCATTAGGTATCATGGCCTGACACCTAACTCGACGTGAGTCACATCGTCACTAAATCATCTGACACGATGTCTCCAAACAAATTTTATAAAAGAGAGAAGCACGTTCACAGATAAGGACTAACTCCAAGCAAACTTACACACATTGCAAAAACACCTTTGACTTAACCATCGGAGAGGGCCCTCCTGACTTCTCTCTTTGTTACAGGATTAAACTTGGCTCCTGAGTACCGGTAGAATAAGCATTAATAACCCACAAAAAAAAGCTAGTAATATTTATACCAGATTTATTTACTATATTTCTTTGAATATTTTTTTCGCATATGTATAAAATTCAAGTAGCATCAATAATTTAGTATTGAGATTACTACATATTCTTGTTTTTTATATAATTCTTTTCAATTAAAAAAATATGAATCAATCACCGAATAAAGTACTCGAAAATAGTTAATATAATTTTTAAAATTTAATTATTATTTGATATTTATCGAACTCTTAAGTGTTGAATGGGGAGAAGAGATGAAAGCCTTTTTCTTTTACCTTCCCAAAACGATGTGAGCACAAAGGAGTAAATCCATGGGGGAAGTATTTGTTTGCTGCCATTGGGCCCTCTAACTTGTTATTTCACTTAAGATATTTGACAGGATACGAAGCAATTACATGTTAAATAAGCACATCCATGGCCTCATTCTTAGCTACATTCGTATTTCACCGCAAGACAACTTGAATAAAAAATAAAAAAATTAAAAATTTTACAGTTTGAAAATTAATTTTTAGATAAAATAATTTTATTATTTTAATATTATAAATTTTTATTATTTTAAATATATCTTATTTTAATATTTTAATTTGTTGTAATATTTTTTCGATACTGTTAAACACTTGAAAATTTTTAAATCATAATTTTTTTATCACACTTTTCAAATACATTATTTCAACACGCTTTTTTCAACAATACTAAACTAGCCCTAAGTGAACTTTGCGAGGCAAATTTTTCTTTGAGAAAAACAACGATCCGCACGATTTAAGGTTATAAACGTGGGGAGCGGGGGTGGGGTAAAGAAGTGAGATTAGAGATATAATAAAGACTTGTCGCGTGAATTGTTCACTGTGAAATAGATATTGAGTTCAACATTGTAGAAAGGAAATATGCAGTTTCCTATAAAAGGGTGCGTGGCCTGGGAAATTTGGTTTGGATGTCTAAACCTCTAATAATCCAAACCTCAGAGGCCTTTTTCCGCCGGTATGCACTGCATGCCAAATTGCATGCTCCATCCTTGAAAATGACTACAATTTCTAAAATCGACTATTTAGTGATAAGTAACGTGCTTTTCTTTAGAAAGGGGGGGTAAAGGAAGAATAAAACAAAAGAAAGAGAGTGACAACCTTGGTCGAATATATATAATCATTATAAACTTGAAAAATAATTCAAAATATGTGAAACAAATTGGGTATGAATTGTGTTTTCTTAATGCAATTGAAATTCTTGGGGAGGAACCTTTCCTTTGCCACTATATAAAGATCAGTTAGGGGTACGAGGAACTTTAAAAAAAAAAAAGAGAAGGAAATTGCTTTTAGCTAATCTAGGTTAAAAGGATGTGAAATTTGAGGGGATCCGGATTCAGACAAAAATAGGAACACAAGTGCTCCTTATGTTGTCTATTCATTGAACCTACAGCCCCCTTGCATGAAATGTAATTGAGATTGGAAAACGACCGCTCAAAATTTGCTTGAAATCAAGATATTAGAACGAATCTCTCTTGATCGAGCTGTAGTTAATTTCAAGCCAGCCCAGCCCTGCCCCCCCCCCCAACCCCTTATCGGCCTCTCTTGAAATGGGAAAAATCATCAAATCTTTATTGTATTAGCAAAACAATTAGGTGTCCTATTAAAAACAGGAAAATTTGGCCTTAGTCCCGCACCATGGCTTCTCATAATTGCGCACACTGTAAATTAGAAGTTTTATTGTAACAAAATTTGCCAAAAAATACAAGAGTTCCGCATCCGCATGACATCCAGGAATATACCTTACAATCATTAACAAATAAGAAAAAAAGGTCCGTTTCCTATAGACATCTTTTAATCACCTAATTTTTTTTTACATTAAATGAATAATTATCATAGAATTCACAAAAATAATATAATTAATTTTTTTTTCATTTTAAAAATCTTAACGGATGCCTTAAAACTTTCCCATGAAACAAAAACAACTAACTCTGTGACAATGGACTCGCCTCTATAATATAGAGGAATTAAACTTGCAGGTCAAGGCCATAAATATAATAAATTCTCTTCTCATTCCACACCTACCTTCATTAGTGAGACAGCCAGCCACCATTTACATGCCGGTAGATCATCCTCAGCAATCTTTTTGTTTTACCTAGCATGTCATCAAAATCTTTCAATAAATTTAACAACTTCCATGGTCGGGACTCTCTTTTAAACACCAGTTTAGAGCATTAACTGGTCTTATTCAATAGTTGACCCCATACTATGAGAATCCTATTGAGCTGACAGAGTAAGACAGACTTATCACCAGCAATTCCACCATACTTGAATCAATATATAAATCCCGAGGTAAAAAAAAAAATGCCTTCACATTACTGTTGTAAATTGCGGGCCTTGGCTAATTAATTATAGTGGACTGGCCAAATTTGTAGTTTATGGAACTCTCACCATAATTGCCCCGTGGTTTGGCCAGATTTGTAGCCTATGGAAATCTCACCATTAACTGTCCCGCATTGTCTTCAAAATTTATTATGCACTCTCATTCTCGTCTAGTCAATCAAAAGAGGGTGAATGTCTGATTTTTTTTAGTAGAGGGAAGCTTTCCGCATGTTTAATGATCATTCAACAATAATAGCACATAATAACATATAATGTCACGTAGGCGTCATTCTGATGCAATTTTTTGAAAACATACTTTTCTGCTAAATCAAGCTAGTTTATTGTTAGATAACTAAATCTTTTCAAAAGTAGGATCTTTACATAATTTTTTTTTACAAAAATTCAGTTCAATAATCCTATTTGTTAAAAAAAAGGAAAGAGAAGATGATCTGTTCAAGGAGATGAGATGAGATGAGATGATATGATTTTGGCGTTTAGTTTAGGGTTAGGGTGGAGCGGAGAAGAATAGGTACATCTGTAGGAAGGAGGCAGACAAGGGAGAAGAAGCGAAGCCGATCATATCTTCGTCGTACGATGTATTATTCAGTGTTGTAAGAAGGTTTGTTTATATTATTGAAAGCCAAGCCAAGACAGGCTCAATATCTACACGCTTTCATCACAGCAGATTCCGACACGCGCTGGCATAAGTGTTGAGCTACTTGAGTCTGAATTCGTCAATTCATCTATTGGTTTATCTGCAAGGATAGAGCATTTTACTTAAATAAATAAATTTCAAAGAAAAAATATATATAAAAGACAAAGTAGCTGAAATTTAATGTTCTTTTTTTTTTTTCCTCATATTTTTGGTCAATTGTTATTTCACGTATTTAAAGCTTTTCATTGACTGTGCCGATTGCTAGAAACTCAACAGACTTAAATCAAATATCATTTAAATCTGCATTTATTTTAAATATCATGCATGCATCGGCTCTTTTAAGTAGAGGTAATAATTAGGCAGATTTAAATCCCATCATTTTAAATTTAAATTTTTTTTGTTTTTTAAATTTAAATTTATATATTTATATATTATTTTATTTATGTTAAATATAATTGATTTTAAATAATTTTTAGTTTTAAGTTTAGATTTAAATTTTGTTTAGTTCGGTTTGAAAAAATTTTAGTTTGATTCTATGAATCTAGTCGTAACTAGAAAAAAATTTTAATTTTAAGCTAAGGACCAAATTTGGCTTGACTCGTCAATTTAGACGCAAATTACTCTTAATATTAAAAAATTATTTTTATATTAATATTTATATATTTTATAATTAAATTTAAATAAAAATATATTATTTTATTTAAAAAACATGTTCTGAGTTGAGTATACTTGAAACTTAAATTTTGAGACCCAGACTTCATCATGCCAGGCTTACCAAGCTGGGCGGGTTGCTCAACCCTTTAACATGTGTAGGTATATTATTTTTTTCATTTGTGATATGATATTATCTGTTATAGCTTTTATATTTTTAAATTTTACTTATTATTTTGTTATACTAATAGGAAACTCTAATTATCATCACTTTAAATAACAATAATAAAATAAAAATAACATTAAAAAAATACTTAAAATTTTACTATTAATATACGTAAACTCTTAATATTTAATAAGTTTAACTAATTAAATTAAATAAAATATGATAAATGAATGATATACCTCATCGATAATGTTTTCAAACCTCGTAATATGAATTACTTTTGGATAAATTAATATTTTATCTCATATATATATATATATAAAACTACTTAAGGGCATGGCTCTGGCCTGACCCAATAGTACTCAAGATCGAATTCTCAAATTTTTGTTTTATACGCATCTAAAATAATAATTTTAAATTAAAAATAATATATTTTTTATTTAAATTTTTATTATAAAATATATAAATAATAAAAATATTTTTTAATATGATGAACGATAATTCTCACCTAAACAAGCGTTATTTAGATTTGTCAAATAAAAGTTTAGACCGGAGATTTTTAAAAAAATTTATATTTTAACCATGAATAAATTTAATCATATATAAAATATAAATAAAATTTTTAATATTTAATTAATTATTAAATAAATATTAAATAAAATTAATAATTTAAAATTTTACTTAATAAAAAATTATTTTTTTATTTTTATTTTTAATATTAAAATTTAAATTTAAATTTTTTAAACGAATTTTTAAATTTGAGATTAAACTCATCTTTCACTTTTAAAGCTAAATGCAGGCCAACAAGAAGTACAAGCCAAAGTTACATAACTAACCCTCAGGCGGAGCCACTCCGGTAACCTATAGTGACGTTCGCGTTGCAGAAGGATTAGAAATTGTGAAGAAAAAAATTTTTTAAAAAAAAAGAAAAAGAAATAAGGGAAAAAGAAAATGAAAAAGGAGTTAATGCAGAGAGAGAGAGAGAGAGAGAGAGAGGGGGGTGGGGGAGAGACAACAGTCCAAAAGAAAGACTACAGTGATCGTCTGGTAGCATTTGGTGAAAGACTGACACAGACGTTGACTCTTGTGTACGGAATGTCAGAAGTCCTTTTTTTTTAAAATTGTATTTTCATTGTTAATAATAATTTAAATAAATTTAAGAAATAAAAGCAAGAGCAAAATAAAAATATTTTCGATTTCTATTACTATTATTATATTGCAAAAATAAACGATTTCGATCACCTGAAACCTGAGTAAACTAAAACTGCCTTTTAAGCAAACAGCAAATTAGGATTAAAGCATAATAGGCAATTCAGGAACTTACAATCCACCAACCAGGAGATTGTAAAGAGCATTAAAGAGGTAGCATCTGTAGTATCAGTACATCTATAAAGTGCAAAGACTGTTGTTGCTGATCCAGTTATTGTGAGACTGTGCAGATTGAGGAATTTCTTGTCTTGTAACTAGTTCATAGATTTCCTTTATTTTAAGTTTCAGATGCTTGTATTGATGTACTGCTAGTTGCAACTAGCTGAAAGAAAATGTATTCAGTAGCAGATTCCTGCTCTTGGATGAAGAAATTATACTTATCCAAAAAAAAAAAAAAAATTAGGATTAAAGCTGGTTGGCTTGGGGCTGCCGACTAAAGTTCATAAACAAAGAGAAAAGAAGACATAGATAGGCAGCCACCACCAGCAAGAAATTAAATTAAAAATACTTTGTTTTGAAAAAAAGAAAAAAAGTAGAAAGGGGGCAAGTGCATCACTATTCTGTGTCATGCAATGCCATATTCTTTTGCCTCGTCAACATCTCTTCAACTAACAACTTAGCCAACACAAGATACAAAACAACAATAATGCACGTATACATGTACATGTACCATCATAAAGAAATAACGTGTCATGCTAGCTCGTACATTTCAAGATCTCCCAACTTTGGTTGCTTAAGTCAATCAGATCGAATAAGAACTCAGTCCAGATAATAAATCATTTGCTACCATAATGCTAACATTGCTGTTAGAGAGAAAAGTCAGTGAAGGTGAATGGATCCTTGCTAGACAAAGCACAATTCATTCATGCCAAAATAGATTCAAAGAAGAACCTAGAACTTAATTAGATTGGTTCACGCAATCTGAGAGACTGACATATAATAGGTTTGGAGCATGAATTTCAACTTCCGCAATCCCTTTCATTGTCCCTATCCCTAGACGCAACCTCAGTCCTTTGTATTGCAAAAATTTCTAAGAAGACATTCATATTCAATAAAACCGATATTGACAGAGCGTTCAACAGAATCAGTAACCATTGATAAATTTCATCCACGCTCCTTATCCATCAAGACTGTTAGAGCTTCGAAGTTCATCTGATAATTCTGTTCAAAAGATATTCCAACCTACTTCATTGCCAACCCCCTATTATGAGCAAGCTTGGCCCCAAAAAAACAAAAAAGTATATTTTATTAGTTTGATTGCATCATCAGATCAGCGAGATCTCAACAAATCTGAAAATAACCGGAACCGACACTCAATCAATGACCCTGATTATTATCTGCTTTACCTTTTTCAACTTGCAGAACAACAAGCAGTGATAGTGGAAAATTAGGTGATCGTGAGCATAAATCATATAAAGAGAGATGATGTTTGAGCTAAAACATAAGCATTACTAACCTTAGGTTTTTGTTGGTGGTGGACGGTGGGTGCAGGAGGGGTGGGGAGCAGAGGACCACATGGAAAAAAAAAAAAAATACCATTATAGCATTAGAAGATATCCTTGACTGCTTAAAAAATTGTCACGAAACTTCGCTACTCTAATAAAAGCATATATCTAAAATGGTCCCCCAACATTATTTAACTAAAGTAGGAAGGGAGAAAAACTATTGAATAGAAGGAACTGAAAGCTATTCGCAAAATCACACATTGCAAAGAAAAAGACATGGCAACCTCACACAAGTCAACAAAAATTATAGATTATGAAAGGATAAAAGAGCACATGCTTAATTCAGTTTTTGTGATGATGATTCCACCCAAGTAGCAGGTTGTGTTCAAGAAATGAATACAATGTGAGAAATAAACCATGAGCCTGAGGAATGCATCTTGTAGCCTGCTTCCCATGCGTAATAAGTTACTGAAATAACAAGAACAACAGATGAATAGAAACTTCATTTTCACACAGAGAAAAAGGCAAACGAAGACTAATATTTGGTTACCAATGACTACTTTACGAGCTTCTCATCACACAAATCCATCTTTCATAATTACCACGGCAGTCAAATGGTCCATAAGCAGTTGACATAAAAAGAATGAAGACATAAGTGAAGAAACTTATGGCTAAAGCCTACTGCACAGACTAAGAGAACTATTATTTGTTACTGTAAAGTATAACTAATATCTGCTCATGTTTTCTTACCAAGTTTTATATTTTAACAGCACTAAGTTTTGTCTTTTCATAAGCGAAGAAACTTATGGCTAAGGCTACTGCACAGACTAGGAGAACTATTATTTGTTACTGCAAAGTATAACTAATATCTGCTTATGTTTTTCTTACCAAGTTTTATCTTATAACAGCGCTAAGGATCTAAGCACACCAGGACTAATCTTGTCAGCAAGGACACCTTTTTCTGATATTAAAAAACATTTTCTCCTTCACGTAGCTTGCATTTTCTAAGCTTCATGATCCAGCTGTGCCTGATCTGAATAGCAGCAAAGACAAGAATAAATAATCAACACACATGATTCGTGAACAGAACTATGGGAAAAAAAATATATATTCTTATGACTAATAACTAGAACTCGGCAATCATGATCTAAGCCTCAGACTCTTAGAGCAAATATTAGTGGAAACAACAACAGCAAATAGAACTGATTGAGGTGATTAAAAAGTGGATATTCTGATAAACAAAATATTTAGCTTCTCACATTCACAAAATACATGCTTAAACCCCTCAAGAAAAAAAAAGATCAAAGTGGAAAGTAAAGGACTGATGCTTGAATAAATTCTGCAAAACTTGTTGTTTGAGCATGTGAAACCTACAAATTGACTCTAGCCATGTTATAATTCAGAGGAGACATCAACAGTTGTTTTCTAGACATTTTAGTGCGGAAAAAGCAGACTGATAAAAAATAATCTCCTTTCTTTTCCAAACCCAAATTCTGAAAATTCAATGGAGCTGGTTGGCATGCCCAATGATGATATAAGCAAATATGTTACAGCCACTAGGAACTACAACTAGAGTTTTTTATTCCTGAATACTGACAAACAAGGAAAAATGAAAGAAAGGCCATGATAACAGCATCCTAATCATCTAAATGTTTAGAGAGTCTGATAATTACAGCAAGTGAGGTCAAGGAATAAAACCCGATCTGTTCTCAAACCACTCAACAAAGCCCTATCCGGAATTTCACAGTGAATCACCTGATACAACTTACAATAAGACCTTTTTAACTAGTTTTTTCTAAACCAAAATGAACACACGAGTCCTCGGAACAAATTAACTTACCACCAAACCAGTAACCAAAATAGTGTGAGAAGCACGAAAGGGGATCTCAGCAAAACCTCCAAGTCTGCTTATTCTAGTCATGGTTGCCACAAGGTGCACAAACCTCCTTTACGAAATGTCTTGATCCAGGGTTCCCAATATTCTTCATCATTGACTCAACAGGAGATTGCAAACTAGTTTTTGTTGTCTGAGCCCTCTTCCTCAGGGCAGCAAGTGCTTCCCTGTTCCCATTCCCAGCTGCATTTCCAATTAATACAACTAATACATTCTTTTTTCTAACAAAGGAAAGAAAAATTAACCATCTATATATTACACTAAATGGTAGTTTATTTTAACTTTTTAATAGGAATGGAAGAAGTTTCAAATTGTTGACCAAGATGAATAACGTTGTTGGCATCAACTTGGTGAACTTGTCTGTTCTAGGACCTGAGAGTTTATAAGCAAAGGGTTACCTGATGCCGGGATAATAGTAAATTTTCAGCTTGAGTTTCAAGCTCAATCAAGCTTTACTGGAATTGCTTCCTATTCTCATCCATTTCCAAATCCCCTAAACAGAACCTTTCTCCTGAAATTTAATAACTTAAAAATCACGCAAAAAAGCTGAAAAGAAACTTGCTCATTTTGGTTCAATGAAAAGTAATGAAAACGTTTTTTTTTTTTTTCTTCAATGAAGGAAAATTGTAAGAAAAAATGAGAGGAAAGTTCAAAATTTGACCTTAATATTGAAGCAAAACTAGCCAATAATTTTAATTAAAAAAAATTAAGATTAAAATGCAAAGGAAAAGGAATAAAAGATACCTACTTACAGATTGAATTGTCTCCAATTTGATATTCATATAAACAGCTGGTAGATCTTCTTAGAAAAAGCAGTCATATAATATCAATCTGTGAATAGTAATGGACTAAAGCAAGAAAAAGTAAAATAAATGACTCTCATCCAATAAAAGGGTTTCTATGAGTAGAGATGCCGGTGATAGAAACCGTAGAAAACTGCATAGTGGTCTCAGCGGTGTACCACAGCAGCTTCTGTAATAACTCCAGGAAGTAAATGAGTTGTTTTATATGAAATAGTTTCTCAGAAGATTATGATTTATACTGTATACGTGTTTGCTTTATACCAGGATGTATATGGTCTCAGCTTTCATTCTGAAGATGATCATCAGAACAGATTCATTTCAAGACATAAATAACAAACCCCATCGAAACCTATAATGGAACCTAAAAGCAAATCAATCATATTTCCGATGGTCCATTCCCTGCTTATCTATGTATTATTTAATTCTGAATGATTGGAAGCCAAGAGTACATACTTCTCGGAAGAATTTGAAACACCAAAACAGAAGCAAACCACAGCAGATCATATATTTATATAAATGTGTGTGTGCGTACACACACACACACACACACACACACACACCACCCAGCTTTCATTTAACATACCCAACAACAATAACAATAATGAATAAAAAAACACACAGAATTTCAGAAATTTGCAGCAAATAATCTCATCAAAATCTACAACACACCGTATCAATCATCATGCTGAAAACACAAACAAGCTATAAATAATATCAATCCCCAAAAGATAAATGAGGGGGGAAAAGCTGTTACCATGAAGACTGCAAAGCAATTCTTTCATATCAGGGATGAGATTTCTTCTGTAAAAAAACAAAATCCATACAAAATTATAGCCAAATTCTAATCCAAGAATAATAGAAAACAAATAATTAAAAAAATGATCGGTCAATGCTCGAATGCTGGAGCAAAGGAGAAAAAGTAAATAAATAAGAACAAAATGAGGGAGACGAAGAAAGAAGAGAAAATAACAGAGAGATGAGACACCCTTGTTGGTTCAAGAAATTGAATGCATGGATTTCTTCTAGTGATGAAACTTTTAGGATGACATTGAGTTGGGTTTAAGGCTGACGTTGTAGCCTGGCCCAGATAAAAAAGTAATTACCATTGGGCCATTTTGGTGTTACAGACAGTTGGGCTTCCTTCATTATCCATATGCCGGGCATTGATTTCATCTCGTTTTCGTATGAACACCTTAATTTAATTTTCAAATTTTAAAAGTTCATTTTCATACAATAATTAGTAGTATTATACTTTTAATTTCTTTTAAGCCGGATAAGATATTGTTATGCGTAATATAAAAATTTTATTAACGATGCATAAGATAATTATTTTTAATTTTTATTTTTATGAATTAAAAAAGGTTCTTGATGTTTTTATTAATTAATTTAAGAAGAATGCTACATGCTACTCAGTAGGCCCCATTGTCTCAAACCCCACTGCGGATTTCTCGTCTCCCGCCACTTGACAAAGGCAAAAAGAAATCCTACAGATATAATTTCCTAAATAAAATTGTTTTTTTTTTCTTTTTTTAAAAAAGGTCAATAAATTTGAGCCGCGATCCATGCTTTTTGTAATGGATTCTATTTTTTAAATTGAGGGAATGGTATTCCTTGAGATAAGGTGTAACTGTCTGAAATCTAAATAAAAACTTACAAATAAATCTATTTATCTATAATTGATATCTAGAGTTATAATGTATGAAAACAAATATGAATTTTATGAAATACTTTAATTATGATTATATGATCGTAATCTTTGCAATATATTATAGAATATTGAATTCATCGTAAATAAAGATTTCATAATATCTTATTAAAATTATAAGATTATAATTTTTGTAATATTCTGATTATGATTATAAAATTGTAATCTCTATGATTTGATTTATATAATTAATATAAACTCAGCTTGATACCTATATAAAAGCTATAAACGCCTGAAATTAAAAAAAAAAATGACCTTTTCTATCTATTGTCTCTTTCTTTTATAATTTTGATTATTGTTTTACTTGCAAACCACAAAACTTAATTTCCACCAATTTCACCACATCGAGTAATTTTTAAATTAACAAAAATCAAAATAATTATTTTCAGGTATAATCGTCGCCAATTTATTTAGCCAATGTTTGCAAAAGTAGTAAAATTGAATGTATTTATACTACTGCTAAAATACGTATATGATACAATAATTTTATTAAGAATTTTGCCATTTTTATGAATAAAGAAATATCTCTGTGCAAACAAATAAACATAAATTGACTGATAAAGAATTGGTCTTAACCCTCCATTCATTATTATTTTTTATTTATTTTTCATGGGTTTATTAATTATTCCCCTAAGAATGACAACCAAGTTCATTCACTTGTTCATCAATTAAGACAGGAATAAGCCAGTGTTTTCTCCTCCATAAGCTCTTTCGCTGTTGCATCCATCTTCTCCCTTGAGAACTCGTCTATCTTCAGCCCTGCCATACCGTTGCAATCAAATTATTTCTCAAAATAAGCAAAAATCATTTTAAGAATGAAATTGGTCATGGATGGAGCCTTTCATTTTCTCAACCAAAGAAAAAAAAAATGACATCTCAATCTCAACAGAAACAAACGTAAAACTTACCCTGAACGATTGACCATTGTCCTTTATCACATGTAATTGGGAAAGAGTAAATAATGCCAGACGGAATTCCATAAGATCCATCAGAATAAACTCCCATGGAGACCCATGTTCCCTGAATCAACGACCTAAATGTAAATAATGGAGTTCTAAACAGAACAGCAATGAATGTAGAGAAACCAGTTAATCGTGAAAGTATATATCTGAGAAGAAGGGCAACGACTTTTGGAGTCCCAAGAACCCAATCACGAATATGATCACAAGCAGCACTTGCAGCAGACAATGCACTCGATAGCTTTCGAGCTTTGATAATGGCTGCGCCACGCTGCTGCACTGTGGTAATGAACTCGGTGTTCAACCTATGAACATCAACAATTAGTACAATCAGAAATTTATTCATAGGTAATGAATTATGAACATATTATACAAAAATTTTAAAAGCACAAAAAAAAAAGAATCTCAAAATAGACTAGGAATTTCCTTTACCAGTTGTCATTTGCTATAACGTCTCTAACAGACTTCTCTTCACCGTTGGTTGGTAAGACAGTTGCATGATTGACATCAGGATATTGAGTTGACGAGTGATTGCCCCATATGATTACATTCTTCACCTCACTAACATGAATATTCAACTTCTCAGAGATTTGGCCTAGTGCTCTGTTGTGATCAAGACGGGTAAGGCAAGTGATGTTTTTCTCTGGGATTGAAGGTGCAAATTCTTTCAAGATAAGAGCGTTGGTGTTTGCTGGATTGGCAACCACTAGCACCTGGATGATATATAAAGATGAATTAATACGTCAAGCTGAAAGAAGTAACAATATCTACAAAAGCAGATATTCTCGAATCAAGATTTAACATAAGTGCATTCAGTAACTGTTTTTACACCTTGCAATCTGGCGCAGCATGCTTTTCTAAGGCTGAAGCTTGAGCCTTGTAAATTGATACATTTTTGGACATCACATCTTTCCTTTCCATACCTTCCTTCCGTGGGAATCCACCAACCATCACAGCTATGTTGACACCTTTACAGGCCACAGCAACATCCGTGGTAGCCACGACACCTTCCAAAGTAGCGTAAACCAGAAAGCATTAGGAAAATGTCGAAGGAGATAACTTACAATCGCGGAAGAAATGTGAACAAGTAGGCATACCCGTGAGAAGAGGAAAGGCAGCATCAATCAGTTCCATTTTGACTCCATTTAAGGCCTCCGCAGCCGGCTCGATATCAAGCATATGAAGAATTACAGGCTGATCAGGGCCTAACATGATCCCCCTCGCAATCATAGGAACAAGAGCATAGCCAATTTGCCCTGTTGATGAAAATCAACCTTTCAACTATACAATCTATCCATTTGACATGCATCTATATAGGGTTGAAAAGTTATCCTACTATTGTGTAAAATAAATGGAACTGAAAAAAAAAATGATAAAACGATCAAAGTTAAGGATGCTTCATGCTTGCCTGCAGCGCCAGTAACGAGTACTGTCACAGGCTCCTTTTCTATGTTTAAGAGGCTACACATATACTTGATTATCTTCCAGAACAAAGCAACAGAAAACAGAACAACCAAGATTTTCTGAAGCAAAACAATCTGATCCAGCTCCATGTTAAAAACAAACAAAACCACAAACTCTTCCGTTGAATTCAAGACTATATATAAACTGATTTTCCCTAATATTTTCAGAGTTATGCTATCAATGCTGTAAGAATCTACAGAGATGATCAGAACGAAAAAATCATATACCAAAAGTAAGTGTACAAGAAATGCAAACCCATCAAAGATCTCCTTACTATGAAGTAAAGAACGTACCTTCCATGTGTTGTCAAGAAGAAAGAAAAGACCAATACTATAAGTTATTGACAACTAAGCGTGCAATGATGGGTTTCGATTCGAGACAACCAAACTGAAATATCAAAAGTGCACGCACGCAGGAAACAACTTGATGAAGAAAAAGAAGAGTACGTACCAGCAGCACCAGTAACTAAAAGTCTAACTGGGTCCTTCGCCATCGAATCAAAGTGCGATTCAGCAGAGGAATTCGGTGGCCCTTAAAAATATTGAGTAGATGATGATGATGATCAAAAGCCAGCTACTACAAAATTATTCGTTTGGATTTTGTGTGTGTGTGTGTGTGTATATATATATATATATATATCTATGTATGTATGTATGTTTGTATACACACACGGCTAAGAACATAGATAGAGATTTAGATGAGGAGCCAAGGTCGAAAAATGGCAGAAATCGAGGAAAGAGACAAGGCTGATAATACAGAAACTCTTAAAACAGTTAGAAAGAAAGCGTCGTCATGAAAAAGAGAAACTACCCTTTATGTTTCTTTTCATATGATCTTCATGCCCGGGCAACCGTCAAGGTCAGTTTCGCTTTTTGCTGGTTTACAGAATAAATTTTAACATTGGATCATCCAAAATCTGAAACCTTCCGTTTGACTTTTTCAATTGATAATTCTCCCGATTTGAAGGGAGTTTCTAGTTAAGAGTTTGAATCCTAACAGACGACTATAGTTAACAAGAACTTAAAGATTGTTGGCGAGGACTCCTCACCAAATATCCCTAATTCCTCAACGTTGGAACGAATTATTGCAGACCGGATATGATATAAATGGGTATAAAAATTAAAACAGTATGATGTCAGTGTATATATATATATATATATATATGTTATAAAATTGTCATGCACTTGATTGGTATCAAATATCGATTATGAATTCAAAAGATAGTTGAAATTGTTGGAAAAAGAAAAAAAGCCACTTCGAAATTCCAATGCAAAGGATGAAAGTTTAATTAGAATCAAATTCTAATTTAGGTTATGATATATATTTTATATCTTTCTATACATTGATCAAAGTAAATGTAATATGCTTATATAATTTGGGTTAATATTAGTTTGACTCTTGTACTAATATAATTTGCCATTTGTTTCTGCTTTGTTTCTAAAGATTTAAAATCCCTGATTAGATTTTTAATTTGTCAAGCATTTTGACTTTTTTGAACTAATATAATTAGTTAACTATACAGATAACGACCAGAACACCCAAAAATATCTTGAGAATAGCCCCAAAACAAAAGTTATCGCCACATAAACTTAAAAAAGTTATTAAAAAATTAATTTTAAAATTAAAATTAAAAAACATTTATCAAATACTGATTTTTTTTTTTTAAGAACAATGATGTAAACTGTTTCTCTCTCTTGGCCCAGAAAAAAAGAATGGATAAATTCCTGAACTTACTACGGGCTTCAACTTACTATAGGGGTGTCCTTAAACCTTTTCTATGCTATCTCAGCAACTGCAAATTTGCAAAGCTTTGATTACTGTATAGTAAGTAACTAAAAGGAGCACAACCATGGGAGGCGGAGCCGTGCCCTTTGACCTTCCAAAGATTCAATTCAGTTCTTCTCCTTTTTATAATCTTAACCTTCCAGGCCCATCCAATTATGCTCCTCCACTTAGACCTTCTTCTGCTGCTTCTTCTTCTACTTCTTTTAGCTCGTGCCAAAGTGAAATTTGTAAAAAGCGAGAGGCTAGAGATGGAAAAGAAAATAAAACAGTAACAGGGTGCTTCAATAATCTAATTTTGGGGCCTGTTCCATCCAGGCCAGAAGTTGAAAACGCTTTAGCTGCTTTCCAGAAGTGAGTGGTTTTTCTAACTTTATGTGTTAATTTTGCTAGCTCTGTTTCCTATAGATTGTTTTCTTATAATTTTGCTTTCTTGACCAGTTTCATACACGAAGTATCCTCATCTATATCAGAACTGAAAGGGCCACAGCCTCTTTTGGACAGTTGTGACTCGAGACTGTCGCTATCTCAAGGCCTTGGTAGAGTTTATGATGCCTTCATCTTGCTCCTGACCGAGCCATCGGTTAAGGTGCCTTGAATAATTCTTTTTTAGATATATTAGAAGGGCAGTTCCTGAATTGCCAGTTCAGCTACTAACTTGTTGTGATTTGAACTTCCAGCTAGTCTTTTTCTAGCATATGTCTCTTTTCTGAATTGAATCTGGATACAGAGGCTGGTCGTTTCACTATCATCTGATAAAGCTGTTTGGGAAGCTATTATGAACAACGACTTAGTTCGAGAGCTCTGTCGCACTGGCTTGCCTCACCCTGCAGGTCTGTTTTCGAAAGCCATCATCTTTGTTTAAAACCGAACCCAGAGGGTTTCCTATGTGTAAATATCTGTGCTTAGCCTTTTCGGTGGAACCCTGCGGCTAACATTAGCAGCTTTTCTAATAAATGAAAGTGTGCAATGCAACGGAATGATCTGAGTGTCAATAACGTTTAAAAATTCTCTTTTCATATTCATCAGAAACACAGAAAAATTAAGAATTGCAACCTTCAATGAAAACTCTTCTTGGAAGGAAAAGTATCCACCGGGCTCCAGCATAAGACAGTGGGAAATTCATCTATTTCTTTTCTATATAACTAATGTCGATCTACAGATTTTTCAGATATTAATCTTCCCCTCATCGTAGTAAATTTGGAAAAGTCCAAAACTAAAGTTTTATTCTGATCAGCCTTGTGTTCCCTGCAGTTGAAAATGGAAGGCCTTGGAATTCAACCGCTGAAGCAGACCTCCGCAGTGACATTTTGCAGTGGATTTTGGACATGACAAAAGCGAAAGTCACGGAACTCATGTTGAAATTCCAATCGCTTCTGAACCAGGTTTTCCAAACTCGTAGAAGGGTAAAACCTGATGAACAACCAAGACACCTGTTGGAGGAAAACATCAGATCTTCCTTGTTTCTCTCGATTGTGATACTGTTGATCGTGATTGTAGCACGGGTGCGAGGGTTTGATCAAGACGAAACTTAAAATCCTCTTAAATGAAGGTAACATGCAAATATTGCAAACCGGATTCACATCTTTAAGCTTTGAAACTTTTTTATGAAGTAAAAGAAAATGATCATCTAGTGTTATTCTTCCATTAAGCACATATTTACAATTTGGGTGCATATGATCAATAACTATTGGCCCAAAAACCATGAAAGCCAAGAGGGAAGTTCAAGTGCTTAGGGACTTCAAGTCTTGCTACAAGTGCATCAGTTTGTCCAATGCTCTTGGGATCCATATCAGCAATTTGGGTGGATATGATCAATTATTATTGGCCCAAAAACCATGAAAGCCGAGAGGGAAGTTCAAGTGCTTTGGGACTTCAAGTCTTGCTACAAGCGCATTAGTTTCTCCAATCTTCTTGGGATCCAAAATGACAAGATAACATCTCTGTACTGAAACTGCATACTGTAAAAATTGCAACAATATAACATTATGTAAGAAAAATGTCAGAATGGTGCAAAATCTAAGCCAAAGAGTTTTCTTCGGTCGGTTTCTGACCTCAACCACAAGAATGTACCCATCTTCTTCTTCAGTTCCAGTGGGGACAAAAATAGGCTCGCCAATGAATCTACGAGACCCTGCAGACCATGTACCGGCTGTTTTGGTTGACATATTTAACTTCACTACCATATCAAACGGAAAATGGGGCAATGCTTGCCTCGACCCTGAAGAAGTCGATGCATAAATGTACGCATTCTTGTTGCCTGAAAAGTCTGGGTTGATTACGGGAAAATCTGATGGCTTGTTCCATTGATTCAAGTTCTCCACCGAACATTCTTGGCAGTTGCCATCAGAATCCAAGTTTATTGATACCTGAACAAGGTGGGGTAACAACTCATTTGCACCTTGCTTTACATTCATAATCGAGGGATCTAGTTGACCACTTTGCCAATTATATCCTGTCCCAATTCCAGCACATAACATGCTTCAGTACTAAGACTCTAAAATATTTTGCCATTATCTGGTTAAGGCAAAAGAATTAAACCTCTGGAAAAATGCACTTACCAAATAATTTTTGGAAATTGAACCATTGATAAGAACAAGCACAAGCTTGGATTTGAACCTCGGAATTACCCTGAACATCCTTGACCTCAAAGGCATTACCAACATGCAGTAGCCACTTCCGAGAGGGAGCTTCCACTGGCACTCTCCAATCTCGCTGTCCAGCAGACTTATCAGCTGGAAAGCGAGGAAGCAAGTAAATGGGAGATGTGGACTTGGTTGGGTTCAATGACAACGCCGAGATCATCGGTGACAGCCCACATACTGCTGTTATTGATCCTGTACTTAAATACAACAAAAATGTAGTCATTGTTTTGCTCCATCTATGCTTTTTACAAAATTCTCAATCCACTTGCCATTGATCATTACCAATGACATCAAGCTTTATACGGTTTCCAAACAGTATATAATGCGTATCAGTAAAGGCCCAGTCATGGATCATCAAATGATCAGGGATGTTAAATTCTTGTTTCTGCAACAACTTGAAATCTGAGTCGAACTCTACAAACATGAAATATACAAATTGAAACTTTCACATTAATAATCTATTTTATATACTAAGTCTTATGTAGAAATAATTAAGTAGCATATATGACAGACCATAAAATGTAAAGTTGCTGCGAGGGAGTAGCATGTCCTCTGCATTGCATGATATTACAAGAAGTCTGTTCCTTTGAGCATCAAGTTTATAATGAGACAACAATCTTTTAGGAGGCATCTTGAACACACCTGTGGAGCATATTATTGGAAGAAGAAAACAACATTCAGCATGGACCATATTTATTACCTATATTATCCAAATGTGAACTCTCTAATTTTAACTGCAACTTGGAATATTTAATACGGTGAATAAAGTATTAGTAACTAATAAACTAATGGATGTGAAAAAAAATGTCATCTTCAATGCTGACATTGATTCTCTTATATGGCGATATATTTCAAATCTAGTAAACAACAATGCAATATTGGACATACTTACCATGTAGTACCGGCGTCAACAGCCATGCGGCTACGTCCAATAAATCACCGCTACCCTTCTTCTCGGCCGTTGGCAAAAAACTGTTTATCACATTAAAACTACCGATGGTATCCAACGTCTCTGATTCAATCTCGTAAGGATCCCCCCCTTCCCATAAGCATAATAACCTTCCACCCCACCTCAACACACTGGTATTAGCTACATTTTTCATGACCTTAACATTACCAAGTTTTTTGCCCCCTTTTAAGACAGAAAATGGACCCCGATAAGTAAACTGCCACGTGTCAGTCACGGGATCATGCTCCTCTACTTGAGCTTCGGTCTTTACGTACTTGGCCATGAATTTGACTTCCCCAGCAGCACCATCGATGCTAAACGCCCGAAGATAACCATGACCGTCTAGAGGGTGCACAGTCGAGCCATGGTCATCGGTGAATAACCCTGGACCGGCTAGGTAATATGTACCAGAAGGGAAGTCCGGCGGGATTGCACCTTCCACGACATGGAGCGTGACCGGCTCGGGTGTCTCCGAGCGTTGTGACACGAATAAAAATTGATAGTCCCAAAAGGCAGCCACGGAGTCATCCTTGTCTACTACTGTTAAAGGGCCAGAAAAACGATTATCGACAGGGTTGGAAATAGATATGGCCCGAGGCAATTTCCTTGGTAATGATGGTTGAAGTAGGTGAGGGAGTTTCACGGGCGAATCGAATCCTAGTGGAATGATATGGAATGGTTTGGCTTGCATTTTCTGGAAGAAGTTTCGGGAGCGAAGGAGCATGTCAATTAAATTTGTGGGGTTTTCCAAGGAATGAAGAAGGAATATATATTTATATATACTATAAAGTATATAGCATGGCTTAGATGGCTATTAGGTTGTTATATATTTATATATGAATGTTGGCCACTTGTCCTTGTCTAATTTCCATGGAATTTTCTAATAATTACAGATTTGCCAGTCATGTGGTAGTTGCTGGTGGGCATTGGTCCATCATGGAAGACAAGAATGTTGCACCATCAAAATGGCAGACAAATATGTCTTTTGTAATTTTCTTTTCATTTTGTTTTCTAATTTTAAGGCAAGAGTAGTAAAATGAACTATTACGACATTAATGAATGTAATAGATATTTACTGGTTTGTACTGTTATTTTATTTACTTTTACCCCATTATATTGTTTGATCTCAGTAGGCGCCAAATTAATCAAAATGGCTAGACGCCTAAATTGTTCCGGAAATTCGGACAACCGTTAGTAGTGTTCACACTGGGAAAAAATGGTGGAATTTGACTACTTAAAGAGTGAAAAGAAAGGGCAGAGATACTGCTAGAATGTTCATGCATCGAAAATACTATAAAAATTGGGGCACTAATGAAATAATGATTAGGATTTTGATACCATGAAGGGTTGTTGGTATGATACCGCCGGAAAAATGACAAAAAAAAAAAAAAAACAGAAGTCAGTGGACCAGATGTCTGCATTTCCTACTTCGGCCGTCTATTGAGGAATCTGCTGATCTCACCTTCAACTTAACCTTTGTTGGATGCTTCCAAATCTGAACTTTCACTAAATATTGTCAAATTGCATGGATTATTTGACTTGCAATCTAGCTGCAGTTGACCCCATTCCTTTGTTGTATTTTGAATTTTAACTTCTATGTTCATCCACTGATTCTTGTTATGCATTTCTACCAACAATTACTACCATCTTTTGCATTATCTACCGTCATAATAAGATGTTCATCTTAGAAAATTTGATTGGCTGCATACATTAATAGCATTAAGAGGGGATATAAAATAAGATGATAAAATGTAAAAGTTAAAATATTTATCAAACTCAAAATCATAATTAAGCAGGTTGCTGATTTGTGTTAATCATTTTAGATGATTTATATTTCATATTTTACGTGGCATCATATTGCCAAAAAAAAAAAAAAAGAATTGAAAATGAATCTGGAACTCGTGTTAGTTTAATTATAAGTCTTGGTAAAACACTTAAAGATTTAATTTTTTTTATTTTGACATGATAATTAATCAGAACTTTATTGTATTTGAGTTCTTTTTTTAATTTTCATTTTGAACATATATTTTCCATGAAATTAAAAAAAAAAACAAATAAAGAAATGAGCAAAAACATGAATATTAAGTCAAAATTGATTTAGTTTCAAATACTAAATAATAGTAGTAATTTTATAAAAAGAAAAATATCAATCGATATTCACAAGACTAATATATCAAAATTCCTCCATTACTTGCTAATACAGAGAAATGTTTTGAACCGGAAAAAAAAAAAAAAAAAAACTCTTATTAACATTTTGTATCGAAATAGCAGTTGACATTGAGCTTTCTATACGACATCGTTCCGTCCCGCATTTTCCGTAATTGGGCTATTTTTGGGCTGAGCCTTCTAGTCAGCATGTTTTTCCACCCGACCAAAAGTCACTTTGCTTTAAAAGACAGGCCCTTAAGAATCCATAAAGGAAGCCTATATCGATCATTGGATCATTATCGCCCTTTTTTTAGCCATCAAAACATGATACCATTAAACATATCGCTTTAATTTTTCGATTAAAGGACAAATTTATCGTGAATATTAAAATTTATTATTATATTATATTTTAATTAATATTTATCATTATAATTTTAGATTAAATGTAAATTTATTGTTATAATTTAACTCAACATTGAATTTTATCATTTTATTTTTGTTTGATTGAATTTTATCATTAAATTTTTTTTTGTTTGAATTTTTTCACTTTACTCTTTTTAAGATAAAGTTTAATAAGTGAAATTCCATCAAATATTTTATTTTAATAATTAGGGTTTAATAAATTAATTAATAGAAGATGATAAAAAAATTAAACTTTTTTATTTTATAAAATAAAAATTCTATTTTTATTTTTTTATGTTTACATTTTTTATAGCTTAATTTTATCTTCAAATCTTTCAAAATCAAAGTTGAGTGGCAAAATTTAATCAAATAATAATATAGTGACAAATTTACCATAATCTCAAAAGTGTAATGGCAAATATCAATCAAAATAAAATATAGTGATAAATTGATGATAAATTTATCCTTTAACACTTAATTATTTGAGCCTTTTTTTTAATTAATGATGCCTCCCCATCTCTGTAATCAAAAGGGTAGTGCATGTAAATATCAAGCATCCATTGCATTAGGTGGACACCTACACAAGTAATCTATTATTTCTAACTTAAGTGATTAAGTTGTTGTTTTTTTATATAATAGTTGATTTTTAGTACAAAGTTAAAATTATTATATATCTTATTTATTTTATATTAATTTTTAAATATATATTTTAAAATTTTTTTATGAAATTTAAAAATTTTATTAACATGGATGAGATAAATTTTTATAATTAAATAATAAAAATAAAGGGTCACCAATAATTGAGTAACTAATCATAAAGCTGACCCAAAAATTTATGTTGATATTCACAGCTCTCCAAAAACTTACCAATGATTGTTTTGCGGATTAGGATTCTGATCCACGACGTTAC
>JBBYHO010000022.1:6073086-6084913 GCA_038382025.1 Adansonia gregorii | reverse complement strand
ATCAATTTGCTACAGATTGTTGCCTAATGTGTTCAAGTCCACTTAGCATTTCAAGCAATGTAAATGGTTGAATGGATTAGGGTTTCATCAATAGAGCTAAATCAAAGGGGAAAAAATCACATTTTCTTAACAAGAAAAATGTGCTACAAAGTCCGAGTAACCAGAATGACTCACTATATAAATTTTAAGACAGCCACATTTTTGCTGCCATGCTTGTTATTCCATAAGCGGAATCGAACAGCTTCCCCTAAACGTGCAGCACTTCAAATTCTGCTGAGAAAGGGTTAAAAAAGGAAGCTAATAACAACTTAATTTAACATGTTCTTTTACATGAATATGATGATCAGCATGTGCATTGCAGTACCGAATGCCCAAAGCACTTGGCCTTATTAGCAATTTTTCTAACTCCTGTCTCGGTGAGAGACAACGAAAATGTCGCCGGAGATATGAGGATTCTATCCATCATATTTATTTTAGGGGCTTCAAGGATTGCTTTAGGTATAGACAGTGCCCATTGCATACTCCAAATTGCAAGAGGCCTCATATATATAAGAGATCGGAAATGCCCATCGATCGTCCATGCTTCTGGTGTCTGGAACCAGTATCTGTTTGCAAACAGAAAATTGGCTTTTAAATAGTGATTCTCACAAAATAAATAAATTTAGCAAAATCTCGTAAAGTGCAAAAAAACGTAGGAAGATAACTTTCAAATCCATTACAATGAGATAACGGCGAAATTAAGAAGTTATCTATGGTATTCTCTAGTAAGGGTACATAAGATCCTCAAAATAAGAGGCAGTTTAGGAGTCCAAACATCGGACTCACTGGGGTCTAGCCATCCATCAAGCATTTTACCTTAAGTTCATTTGTTATCACGAGAGTTCAGCATTGTTCCCACATGAGAAAGATGCATCTAGTTGGACACTTGAACCCTAAAAACCAGTGTTTCTAATGGTCAAGGAAATTTGCTTATCTTCATCCTTGTGCATAAATATCAACATTTTTCGCATCTTAAAAACATCACGTGAAAAAATTAAGAAAAATTAAAAATCATATTAAACACTTACCCAAAACCGTCTTCTGACCAGCCTGCATTGAAAATACCTTCAGCTGTTGTGAAAGCCTCTTTCTCCATTCCAGCAAGAATCATATTAGCTGCCACAGCATATGTAACACCGGTCCATATTTCACGTGACTGCATGCAAGTCTCGTCCACCTTTCCATTGGCATGCATCCCATTTACAGCACCCATCCTGCCTCCTTTAACTTTCATCACATTGAAATCATATATTTTTTGAAGAGCACTTCTTATTTTGAACTCATCAAAAAGTGGATCCAAGCCTGAAGATGCCGTGTACCATTGCCCTGCCAGTTGGTCTGTCTGTATCGACTTACTGTTACTACTTGACCCACTGTCATAGTTGAAATAAGAGCCATTCCAAAGTTTCTTTTCAAATGCTGATTTTGCACTAAAAAATTTGGTTTTGCATGTCTCAGCAAAGAACTTGTCACCTATCTGCTCAGCCATTGCAGCGGCAGCTTGGAGGGCAGCAAGCCATAAGCCACCACAGTAAGCACTTACCCCATGAACAGTCCAAGTATCGTAAGTTTGATCTGGAAATCCGTCATTTTCGATTAGGCCATCATCATCTCTATCAAATTGTTCCATGTATTCCATTGCAGTGCGAACAGCGGGCCAAACATCAACACCAAATGACATATCCCCTGTGGCAGCAAAATCTCTATACACTTGAAGCACAAACTTAGGATTCAGATCCTTCCATTTGCTTGTATCATGTATGTTATATGCATTCATTTCATTCCAAGGATCATGAGTACCTAGATCATGAGGAACAGCTCCTCTAACCTTGCGAATTCCATAATTACCCTCTGCTAGAAACTTTACTTTCCTTCCATCCTCAGATAAAACAGCTTTGGCAAAGTCACGTTGAATATTGAGTTCAATTTTGGGAAAAAGATCAAGAAGGGCAAAGGATGCATAAAAGTGTACATCATAAGTGCACCACATGATATATTCGACTCCTTCCAAGTACAGAAACCTACCAACATCGTAACTGCCATCGAGTTGATCCTGCCATTTGAAGTGATGTGATAAGTGATTGCTGCACCCTTTATTCTGAGGAATAGCTGAATCACCATTATTATTTAACCCAACACCAGTAGAACCATTACAGCGACTGGTCTTAGTATGCTCAAAAACGGTACCATGCCTGCGGTTCACTTCGGCTTTAGTTACTTTTACATCCAGGCTTTTTAGTTTTATCGGTGAATCTTGATCATTTGAAGCATTTGTAGATGGCAAGGAAGAATCTGCACGGTGGTTAGACAAGTCATATTTAAGCTTTAAAGACCAAGATGATGTTATAAGTTGCTGTCATAATAGACAAGTAAAAATAAATGCAGATTGTACAACAGGATGCACACTAATTTAAGCTAAAGCAAGATGTAAAAAAGAGCAGGACACGTATCATAAGTACCTATCCAAACTGTTCCACCGGCAACCAAAAAGTAGAGCTCATTAAACAGTGTGAACTTGTACCTGAAAATAAATGAAGAGGATTCGCTAATCAACATGAAAAATGAAGAAATATCTTGCTAAACACATACCCCCCTCCCTTTCAGGGATTGCTTATAAGCATCAATTGAAACTACAGTAATGCTGTGTTTTCTTAGACTGACAGTATCTGAACAATGGTTATGCAGCTTCAAATCTCAAATGTCCCACCTCCACCCCATTACCCAGCTTTCTTTCTAGTCTTTAGCCAAGAAGGAAAGACAAATATTTGCTCATGGATAATTTTCATGTCTCTTTTAGCACCAGCATAGCATAAGCAAGCATTGAGGAATTACGCATGCCATTTAGTGAGAGTCTGACACACATCATATCCCCCTTCTCTTACATGCTAGTTTCCATAAGAAAAGAGGAAGGTTTTGCTACATGGAAAGATTCGTTCTTTTTGGAAGCCCAACCAATAAATTAAAAATAATGGGGCATGTAATACAAAAAGCAAGATAAGGTTGATGAGAAAAGTAAAAGATTGCAGTATATGTTACCATTCTGGCAGCTTGTCATCCTTCAGGATAGGACTTTGCCATTTCTCAATCTCTTCTTCCCATCGCTTGTAGTCTGTGAACAATCAAAATGTTAGAGGTCTTAGACTCCAATACGAAGTTAATAGAAATCACTTAAATAAAATATTCTGAAAAAGAAAGCCGCATTGGAAAGCATGATTCTATACAGTCAATGACTTGAAAAAGAAAATACTGCCAGAAAATTAAAGATATTTAAACCAAATGCATACTTGTCAGTGCATCATGAGCCAAGTTCAAAGCTGCTCTTTCAGAAGTGCCATAGAATTTTGTGTATCTTCTGTAAGAAAAGAAAAAAAAAAGTTTCAGAAATAATCACCAAACCGTAATACCACCCTAACATAAAGATGTCAATGATTTTGTGTAAAGAAAAGCAAAACCAAAATTGCTTCATTTAAAAACCAGCAAAATATTAGCTATCTTCCCTGGATAAATAAAATGTAAAACACAACAAGAAAATTACAATTTCAACAATCCTACTGTATGAGGAAACTTAATAAGGATAGCTGGCATAATAGAGACTAATAACTGGTGTTTTCCCACAGCAGTAAAGTCTGGAATTTCTTGTGGCCTTAGATTCACGTTGGGGCCTCTATCTGTTATCAATTGAATTTTAAGTAGGCTGCATAACAGAGGCGATACCACAAACATCCACTCCAGGGTCTCTAATAAACACAGTCAATTAAATACTTGGGCATGCAGTAATGAGTAAAATAGAAGGGAAAAGGGGCATTGTAAATATACCTATGGTATGAGCTGCCTTTCAAAAATTTTATTTTTGGAGAAGACCATGCAAGAGAAAATGCAATGGTGCACTTTCCATGGGGTTCCACCCAGGCAGAGGCTGAGACTGCAGCACAGATTGTCTCCCCAGGTGATGACGACATACTTGGTCCACAATTGAAATTTTCACGATCAAATTGTCCATCCTTAAGATGAAAAAACAACAATTTAATTCTCAAATAGATCAGGCAAAGAAGTAGCATGGCAATAACAGATTACAAACTTGAAAAGAATGCCATGGCTCCATTAGGAATTCATAGAGCAATATTTACAAAATTGAAATCAAATAAACATCCAGGATCGGTAAGTTCCATAATTAAAATTGCAGGTAGAAAGACTGATGTACTAAAGACAAAGGCTGATAACCATTTACATGGAATCACTACCTGCACCATTTTACCCCACATCTCCCTTGCTGTTATACAGCTTCCTTCAGTAAGACCAAAACATGGTAGAACTGTCACGTTGACATTCTGGGTTTCACACGCAGCTATAGCAAAAGTAACAGGAGGGTTCCCCCTAGCAGTCCTGTGAAATGGCGGCAATTATTAAAATCATTTGAAATCTAGTCATTATGTTAGCAACATATATAAATTATGCATCAAAGCAAATCACAAACAGGCTATCAGGATGATAATTTATCAGAACAAACAAATAATATCAATGCCAACACTGAAGAAAATGTCCAGGAAACTCATGGACAAGAGGAAAATTCCACTGCCAATTCAGGAAAAAAAAAAACATTAATTTTAAAGAAAAGAGAATGAAATTATAATATATCGCCCAAGAGAGAGGAAAAACTTAATCATAGAGGATAAAAGCAAAATTTTTAATATTCTAAGGTCCTTCGAAATTCAAGGTCCCAGGAAGAAAGCAAACAAGATGTTTCGAAATATATATCAAGAATATTCAAAAAATTTTTAAGCATTAATCTTGTTTTATAAAAAAAAAATAAGTAAAAGAAATAACAATGCTTTGAACCTTTTGTTGCCATATAAAAGCCTCCAAAAAACCCTTCAAACATCTAAAAGGCCTAAAGGCTTATAAGGCAAGGTAAATTCAATGATTTAAGCCTTTTCACATCTGAAAAAAATCAGGCATACTTGTGATTTCTCACCAGTGCTTTAAATACATGGAATAATCAGGCATATCCTTCAAGATTTCTCATCAACATTTCCTATAAATGCAATATGTCCCCTGTTTCTAACCAAAAAAGAAAAAAAAATGCACCTCGATTTCTTTTAATATTCTATCCATTAATCAAAATTGTCTGGAAACTGAGGGTATGAATGGAACAGGAGTCTAGCTCTCTTCCGTTAGTTTTCAGTCCATTACTTTCCAATACATGATTAACCACCATTCACAAGTCATCACAATTAAAAAGTGGATCCTACACGTATGAATGACAATGATGAGTGTATTGAAAAGCAATGGATTGGATCCTAATCCATGTGCAGCTCTGCCACAGGTCAATCTAAATTGAGTAGGCTTTTGGAGCTTTTCATCCCCGAGAAAATGTCATACCCTTCTGAAACTATAACAACTTCTGCTGGCAACAAAAAAAAAAGCGTTGTGCTTTTTTTTAGCACATGATGTATTTTAATTAAGCTACCAAGTCTCATAATTAAAACAGCTTCTTGTTTTAAGATTTTCGTATCTTCCCAAAATCAAATATCGTCGACTTTCTTTTAACATAAAATACTAGCTACAAGTATGATTGATTGGCTTATGTAAGAGTCCAACATTGTCTTTTGCCTTTTCTCCATTTCCTTTTTCCCTACTTATTTTTGAGCCAGTGTGTATTAAGAAGGGGGCTAAAGATTAGATGAAGCAAGCAAGGTGCTTATTAAATTATGTTCCCTTTCACTTCTTATGACAGTGAAATGACCAGGAGAAACCTGCAAACCAACCGTCATATATAGCTATTAAGGTTTGATGACTTGCTTGTGATGAAGAAGTACACCAGAAACTCCATCTTCGCCTCTATCACATAAAAGAGAAAAAAAAGTCAAGCCATTTTCCAACGTGCATGGTTCAAATAGGAAAAACATACACTAAATATACTCACATGAATGGTTCATTCACATGATCTCCGGATAAGTGTGAAATTCCACCAATTGAATTCTGCAGAAATAAACATTGATTACTAAAATTCAAGAACCAGTCTTATTATTGATTTGAGTAAAATTAAACAAGTTTGGACACAGAAAATGAACTTACCGCCCACGTGAAAAGTAGGCTGACTTTTGCCCTTTCTTTTCCAGTATTCACCAACTACAATAGACCAAGTAATGGTCTTGTAAGAAACAAAACAAACAAGAAGCCCATAAAGTCGTCTTTTAAATTACCAATTACAAAGTAATTCTGAAATAGCACATAAGACCAAAAAGGGTTGTAACAATTCACTAAGTTCTTGACATTAGACTCTTAGTAAACATACTGTGTAGACAAAAACAGCTGTTGGAAGACTGGTATCCTTATAATTATGTGGTATGAAAGGTGATATCTGTCGACAGGACACTTTTAGGTCAGGATCTGGTTCACCTGAAAAAAGAGACCATTTCAAAACATGATGCAAAGAAAAATAAACTGACTTGCATAACAAATAAAGTTTGAATAGTACCATCATATATTGTCCATGCTCTAGGAAACAAAGCATGGTATGTAGAATGCTGGCCACTCAGATTCCAACCCCATGATGAAATACCCTCATCACTAGCTTTTCTGTGAAAGCATGCCACTGACGTTAAACTAACAATCTACAGTAGCTCTAATGACGTTTCATACCAGACATAAAAAATATGACAAAAGACAGATCAATCTTTCTTCTTCAAATCTAGGCAAGCCACAGAAAGTTCAACGGAACCTCTCTACCTTTCAGAGAAAAAAGAACTATGAAGATATATAAAATACAACTGCATGCAGGACAGATTCTAGTCAACAATGACTACCCCCACCCTTGTTTCCTTTTTGCCCCTTCGAAGTTTATCTCTATGCACTCAGTCCCAACTCAACAAATATGCTTGTCCAGAATTTAGCAGTTAGCATCAGAGATCAAAGTAGCAGACTTCATAAATAAATATGAAAACAAAGAAGTAGCAAGTTGAAAGCAGTTTCTCAGTCAACAGTTTACCAAGCAATATCAGTTTTAATGTTTGAACAAAATGCAAGAACTATGACAGAGAAATAAAACCACGTATTATTTGATCTGCCAAGTTTTAATAGAATTTTGCTTGGCACACAAAGTTCATAATTATCAAAATCTACATCTCTGGCTTCTCAGTAGGAACACTAAAAGCTAAAAATCAACACCCAATTATTGCAGTCAATTGAGAAGGTATCAATTACAGTCCTTCAATATGATGGTAAAGCGAAACAAAAGAGAAAGACTAGAATGAATCAAAGAGGATAATTACCATACGAAGCAAAATTGGATGCCTAAATGCACGACATCAGATTAGTTCACAAGTTACAGAAATATGCGATGCAATTGTTGAAAACTTGACATCCAATTCATAGTTACAGGTTTTGTATACCATTTGAGGTTAATCTCATTTATCAACCAATTGAAGAGCAACATAGAGATCTATTTATATTTCTTTTAGCAAAATGTAGACATTTGTATACCAATTCCTTTTAGAATGATTGTATTAGAACTTCACTGATTTGTCTTCTTACCCTAATCCTTCATGCCGTCCTGGAGCCAAAACTGATGCAAACTTCTTGTTCCCACCATCACGAGATATAAATATCTACAGTATCAGAAAAGAAATCAAACCATATGAAAAAGAAAAACCTGGTTCAATGTTTTTAAACCTCTGATGTGTTCTTTTTTATCCCTCATCTTGGGGAGGAGGGATGCTTTTTATTCCCACCATCACGAGATATAAATATCTACAGTATCAGAAAAGAAATCAAACCATTATGAAAAAGAAAAACCTGGTTCATTGTTTTTAAACATGTAATGTGTTCTTTTTTATCCCTCATCTTGGGGAGGAGGGGCATGGAAGAATATTTTATTTGTTTCAAGAAATTAACCAGGAAAAACACACCCATGTCTGCCAATAACATCGTATTGAATAATTCAATGGTGCACAGAAACCATATTGTTGGTTCTATATTTAAAAAGAAAAAGAATATCACCTTATTAATTCTGAATGATGCTTTGAAAATCTTTTTACAGAAAATTTGTCAATTTGTCTGAGGGAAACAAAAATTCATGTTCAATGCATATTTCATATGTTCAAAATTCAAATTACAGTCCTAAAACCATATGTACTGCAATCCTAGTTTGCAGACATACTTTCGGTTCTGGATTAGTCTCTTGAATTAAATTAATTTAAATAATACTAAGAATAGAATGTGAACAAGTAAACATGTTGAAGAGCAAGCTTTACAGAAAATTGATTAGCCATAACAGGTGAAGCGTCACAAGTTCCTGGAACAATTTGCCATTGCCTGAACTCGCCTCTGAAACCCCTGGATATACTACCACTCCTGCAACATGATTTGCCACATCAGAAGTATAAAACATACCAGCATTAGTAACTAAACCATTTAGCTAAACCATATTAAATACCCCATTCCACCCAGAGGAACTCCTTGAGATGCAGATGGCTTACAACTTTCTCGGTTGAAAGGGTCAATAGGTGCTTTCTGCACATAATCGTTCCACAACATCAAAAATTAATCAGAAAAGAAATCTTTATCTTACAGTTGTGCTATCAAGGAAAATATAGCCTGTTTCCAAAAAAAAAAAAGAGCAAATGATTGCAAAACTGAATAAAACGAGATAATTACCCTTCCATGAGATGCTTCTTCCCTGACATAGGACCATAGACGTATACCTAATCTCACCTAAGGTTTCAAATTCCAAAATCAATTAGAAGAGCTAACCAGGACAAGGGATAGCATGCAGTCTTGCCTTACAATAGTTAATTATCATCTTAAATCATTCAAACAGGTTTCTCCACCACTTACCATCTTTATCGCTTCCATAAACGTAATACTGAATTCTTTGAGAATATTAGCATGACCATTTAATCGCCTTCTCCAAGCTTGTTTTGGTGGGGCAGCACTATCAAAATCAAACTATATAGAAGTATGAAACCAGCAGAATCAGTACAGCAGAATGCTAAAAGTTAATCTCAAACTAAATCTGCAACTATCATGTCAAAAAACTAGTTTCAGATAGGATAAACGTGCCATTTAAGGCACAAAGTCAAATCAAGCTCTTACTCTTTATAGTTTAACCTCCTACTAAGTAATAATCACTCACTCGATATGGCATAATTACTGGGTTTAAGATCATCAAATTTGAAAATGTTAGGAGGAACAAAATCTATTAACTCGAGATGTTACCATGCAGGATTCTCAGTCTCTTCCCTACATTTGAGACTATAGACTTTATTATGCCCCTGACATAGTCATCAAGTTCAACACTTTTTATTTTCTACTGCTTTTCTACATTTATAGGATTTTGATCAGACACCAGCTGCAAAAATCAACCAATCCTATTCAAAGCAGGAATTATATCAGGCCAGTCAACATTTCTAATTTTTCTAAAATTTTTCTGAATTCTGATGAGTTGCAAGCTTGCGATCAAGCTTTGATTAATGGCTAATACAAAGAAAAAGCCAAATTTCCTAATTAGTATTTAAAAATAAAAATATTAACTAAAAATTTGCTAAAGAACGTACAATATCCTATCCGCAATATCAGTTTGATTATAAATTAAGAAAGAGGCAGCAAAAAAAAGGGTAAAATGTTCAATTTTCTATAAATAAATTTCAAATCTTACTAATTAAGGATAAAACTAATTTCGTGGAAAAACAAACCTTGATCCTCGTAACTTATAAAGTAGTACTAATCTTTTTCCTCTACTCTTACACTTTTTCTCAGGAACCAAACAGAATAAAATCAAATCAACTCAGAAAATGATTAGCAAAGTTCTCTCCGCTGATACAAAAACAAAAAAAAAAGGCTTACCAGCTGTAAAGTGTGACGGCTGACATATTCCTCAGGCGGCCATGAATTCTTTCTACAATGGAATATATTTCCAGTAACCATGTCGACTAGTCAAAATTCAACTTTCACTCCAATAATTTACTCCTATTTTTTTTCGTCTGTTAGTTTAATAAATCTCCCAAACTCATGCGATCACCGAAAAAACGCAAACAACTTGGAAGAAACCGCCTCTTATTCTGGGAAGATCTTTCTTAGATTTCAAAACTTGGAAGAATAAAATGAAAAGCTAAATCAGAGAATCGCGGGCTCAGATATCTCAGGGACTTGGGATTTTCATGAAACAAAGAAAAGAAGAGCAGAGCGTAAAGCAGTGGTGGCGTTTCAGATTGGATCTAAAGAAAATGAAAAAGAAAATGGAGAAAATTGAAGTTGGGATCGGTGGAGCCGTGGAGTGGGCGTGTCGCGTGCAGGAAGAGCCGTTTGGAGCCTTGTCAGAGCCTTTTGCGGTTGCAGCTCGGAGCTAGCTCCCCCCGATCGCCAGCTGGTGCCAATTACACCTCAGTTTTAAACATAACACTATCATTATTATACTATAAAAGTCTGATATAAAAATAATTAAAAGAGGCATAAACATAATACATATACGATGATTAAAGATATATTAAGTATAAATTAAATTATTTTTATATAATTATTATTTATTTAATTTAATTATTATATTTTATATTTTATTTTCATAAATTTTATATTTTAAATTTTAAATAAATTAAAATTATTTTATGTATTTTTTAATTAATGTTATAAAATATTAAATACGCATAATAAAATAAAATTATATTTTATTAAATTTATAAATTAATTTATTAAATGATAAATAATATAAAAATTATAAAAAATATTTACATTATATAAATGAATTGCTCTTTAAATATACTATATACATTATTTAATATATTAAAAGTTATATAAATATATAATATTTTAAAAATAATTATAAAATAAAATTACTTTCTTACTATTAATGTCACATTAACTCCAAATTCATTCTTCACTTCTTTGTTATATTTGTTATTATTTAAAAAAACTGCGAAAAAATAAAAGCGTTTGGTTTTATTTATTTTTTTTTTAAGCGTTGCGTAGACGGTAGACTGCCCTCTGGCTGCCGGTGGGACGTGGGGTCGCTGTGTGTGTGTCTTTTTATTTATTTATTTTTTTCTCCTTTGTTAATATATTTTTAATTATTTTAAATTGTTGTGGTGCCGATGCGGGAGAGTCGGCACTGTATGATGAAACAGTGATTAAAAGGAAAAAAAAAAAGCATGCCGTATGCAGAATCAGAAAGTAAGTATTTTCATTTCCGCCGTACAAATAAAATTCGCAATATCTGCTCCGCTGATACGTTTTTATATAATATTATCATAAAATATATTTATTTAAATTTAATTTAATTTAAGATATAAATTTTAAATTTTATTTATATTTATTTATATTTATAAATAAATAATTTAAATATAATTAAATTTATTTATATTATATTTTTATGATTTATTTTTTTAAAATATATTTTTTAAATTTAATTTTATTAATTTAATAATTTTTTATTAAATTTATAAATATAAATAATTTAATTTAATTTTTAAATTTTATATTATAATATTATATATGTATTATTTATATGATAAAAATTATATAAGACATAAAATATAAAATAAATATATATAATGTAATAGTAAAATAGATCGAGTCAGGCTAAGTTCAAGCTTTGAAAATTGGACCCAAAGCTCAAATCATTTTTTAAAAGCCTAATTTGTTATTCAAGCCTATTTTTTAGGCTTAATATATTTATTCAAATCATTTCAAATATTGAATAGATCTTTGAGTTTAGATAAATAATTCGGCTCTTGAATAGGTCTAATGTCAATCTTGACATTTTAATTTTAAAAATCAATTAAAATTATATTTTTTT
>JBBYHO010000022.1:6030081-6041079 GCA_038382025.1 Adansonia gregorii | reverse complement strand
AATTGAACTCAGGGGCGATTCCTAATGTATTGTCGAGGTGCGTTGCCCCCCTAAAAGTTTTGAAAATACCCTTCACACAAGTGTGTGTACGTATATTTATTATTAATTTATATATGAAAATCATTGAATTAGCCTCCAAATTTTGGAAAATACTTTAATACATATATATATATATATTTATATATTAAAACAATTTAGTTGATCCTAAAATAAATTTTATATTTATTCAGTTTTTTATTTTTGTTTATAATTTAATGTTATGTATTAAAATTTATAAATAAATATTATTATTAGTTTTGACCATAAAATTTCAATTTTTTGATGCATTATACATTTATCTTTCAATAGCTTATTAAATAAATAATTACACATTTACCTTTTAGCCCTCTTTATTTTTTTATTTGGCCCGAGGTAGTCAATATGTATTAGTAGGCATATGATCTTTGTTTTGGTATTAATATACATCAATACCAATATATTTTAGCATTTTTTTCAGATTATCGATAATTTTTCAAATGTTTTCATTCATATACATATATATTTATAACATATTTTCTAGTTCTTTAATAATATATATATTATGTATGCATTAAAATATTGTTGTATTACATTCATGCATATATAAGTTTATATGAAAATATAAAATATAAAATTATAACTATTAAAAATCAAAATTTTAAACATCAAATAAATATATATAAAAATTTAAAACATATAAATATATTATTATTAATTAAGTTCAATAACCTAATTTAATTAATATTTTTTATATTTAAAGATAATTATAAAAAATATCAAAGAAAAAAATTAAAAATTGATTTTAAAAAATTAAATAAGTGAAAATAAAAAAAATTTAAAATCTCGTACCAACTGGTATGAATCGGTATTGATCGACATAGATTGATATAAACCGGAATAATCGGTACAAAAACTAAAATAATAAATTATTGATATCATTTTATTTTACCTTAAAATTAGTATTTACTGACCAATGATCAATACTAATTAGGTATTAACTTCTATGATTTGGTCCCAAAAAACCTTGGTACTTCTACCCCTAAATGAATCCTTATTTCAACATATTTTTCTCGGTTTTAGTGCAATAACACTATGCATGTATCACACCAAATGCTTTAAAGCAGTAGGTAAGTGCATTAATCCTCCGTCGGGTAAAAAATATAAGATCTTTGAGTATATAAGTGGGTACACTATATATTTCATTAAACATGTATTTTATGAAAAATGATAATGGTCACGTAAAAAATGATATCGAAGCTAATACTTGACTATCCGATTTTATGTCAAACGCCCTTATAGGTGGGTTGGCAGGATGAACTAACTGTGACACCATGCTGAACACCTTAAAAGCAGGATTTGTAAAAATAATTAGAAACCCATGACAAAAGTATCATAAAATTAGATGATAAATAATATCACGTCAAACACTCTAAAATAATAAACAATGTGCTTCAAATCTCATTAAATATATTTTTTCAAAAAAAAATAACAGCCTCATGGCACGTACATTTAGATAACAAAAGTATGGTGCAGTTGAAATGGTTCCACACTGCGGCATCCTTAATTTCCCAATTGAACCCTACCGTTTGGCACGCATGCCCCTTTTTCAACAGGAGGATTTACCTCCAGAAAAACAATCTCCTCGGTGGAGATTCTTTCTCCACACACATACACACAGACATACATACAAATATATATATATATATTATTTTTTGCATTTTAGTTGCAACTTTGTCATTGGCTTTATTTACTATTTATTTTTATGTTCTCATATTTAAATTTTTAAATAAGTTTATAATTATTTATGTTTTATTATTTTTTATCAAATTATTTATGTGATTATTTAATAATTTTAATTTATTTTTAATTTATAATGAGTAAATAGTTTATTATCTTTTAAATATAATAATTATTATTTTAAAATAAGAATAAAACATAAATAATTTATTAATATAGTTTTAAACTAAAATTTTTAATAATTATATTCATTCTCATCTCATCGATATAAGTACGATTGAATATAAACACATATCACATCTTTGATTTTAATCTCACTATACAATACTCAATTTCACTATTAAAATAATTAATCTTGCTACTATCTCTGTTTTAATCTTACTTGTGTCAATCACACTATACATCTCTGATTTTAATCTAGGTATATAATACTTAATTTCACTATTAAAATAACTAATCTTGATACTATTTTTATTTTAATCTTGCTTGTATCAATCACGTTATCTACCCAAATAAAACTTTAGACATATATTACTTATTGGCTAAGTAAAGCAGCAACCTTAAAAAATTTAAAATTTAAATTTGACTTTACCTTAGCCTAAACTTACAATTAAAAATATTAAAAAATTAAAAATTATTTTTATATTAATATTTATATATTTTATAATTAAATTTATATAAAAATATAATTTTAATATTTAAATAATTATTCAAACTAAATTTATTTAAATTATAAAATTTGGTATCTAAAAGGTGCTGGCCGCCTGGGCTCAGGTCTACTTGGACGGAAACCTACACACAATAGCAGACAGTCACCCGTGGGAAACCAATGGTTAATATTTTAGACAATAAAAAAAATTGAAAAATATATTTAAAAAATGCTTTTCCTTGTTCCAACTTTTGCCACGTGTTCCTCCGCTGGCCAGACCATCCTTTCACTTTTTTATTTTTTTAACAAAACAACAAAACCACCCGCCAAATGCTTTCCATTTTGTTTTGTTTTGTTTTTTTTTTTTCCACTCAAATTCCTTTGCAGGGTCAGAACTCTCTCTCTCTCTAAAAGCCATTTTGTAACTCATTTCTCTCTCTAGGAAATAGTCGTTCCCGTCGTCGATTCCGCCATGGACGTAGCAGCGCCACCGCAGCTCGTCTACCGCGGTATCGTTCCCTTCCATTTTTCTTTCCCGCGTTCAAACAGAGTGTCTATTCGTACTCGAACCAGACCGGTTCTCGCCGTGGCAACCGATCCTAAGCCTACTCGTAAAGTGCCGTCTCAGCCCTCTCCTTCAAACAATGACATCAACGGCTCCTCCAAGTCCTCGTCATCTAAAAAATCTGTAAACGGGGCTTCTATGGTAAAAAAAAAAAACCTCGTTATTATTTTGATGGAAAATTTTTTTAGGTGAAATGAGATTTGATTTTATATGGTTAACTTTAGTCTTGGTTGCTGAGAAAATGAATGAAAAGAAAATTTTAAGTTTAAATAATTTATTATTTTGTTTTATAAATTCCAACCAGAAAAAGAGAACGTTCAGTCGGTTTAGTCAAAACCCTCATTAATTGAATTATTGAGTTGTTTTTTTTTAAATTACAATTAAACTATTCAAATTATAAAAAAAATTAGTGTTAACGAACTAAAAATACTTCGATCGATTAACTAAATAAATCAAACTTTTAATCGTTAGCAATTAATTAAAATTACATTTTAAAACTCAATTTTTCATAGTTCTAATAAATATTTAATGGTTAAACATATGTAAAAGTAAAGTTAAAAACTTCAACAATATCAAAACCTAATACGTGAAATAAAGATAGAAAATATTTTGAGTAATTTTGGTTTTTTTTTTTTAATTTCGAGTCCGATTATATGATAACCATTTTTTTATAATTATATAGCGGTAACCTATTGAAAATTTTATTAATTAATGATTAACCCAAATTAATTTGGTCCGTTGGTTAATTTGGTTTGAACTGAATTATGTATATTTGATGCAACCACGGATTGCTAGTTCTTGGAAATTAATTAGAAATGGGTCTAAAACTTCTGATTTCTTTGAATTATTGATTTTTCTTTCTTTTTGGGTTATTGTTGTGGTATTTCTTTACTTATTGCTTTGGTGATGATTGAACTAGCAGAGGATGGGAGAAGTTTCACAGGAAATAAAAAGAGTGAGAGCACAAATGGAAGAAAATGAAGAGTTGGCTATACTAATGAGAGGACTTCGTGGCCAAAATTTGCGGGATTCACAATTTGCTGATGACAATATTCGACTTCGATTGGTTGAGGTAAAAATCTAGTTATTGTAGTATATATGTCTCATGTTTGAGTTCTAGTATAAACTTATTCTCTTAATTTGATGTTGTTAGTGCGTGAGACAACTGATTTCATTTTTCGAAAGTGGAGTGTTTTAGATTTTTTGAAAAGTTTAAAGCACTTAGGGCAGGTATATTGATGCTATAGCGGACACAATTTGTTAGGAATGGTCGTTTCTAGCTAGCGTTCCATTTCTTTATTTTGGTACATTTTTGGCTGGACATGTATAAATCATTTTCTCGTTACATAGGTTGATGAAAGCAGTGAGTTCTTGCCATTGGTATATGATCCGGCTAGCATCTCTGCATACTGGGGGAAACGGCCACGTGCTGTTGCAACTCGTATTATACAGCTATTATCTGTTGCTGGGGGTTTCCTCTCACGCCTGGCTTTGGATGTGATAAACAAGAAGGTCAAAGAGGTGAATGCTGGATGCTCTATGACCTAGTTTTCATGTTACTTTCTAATTTCTGCCATAAATTTTATAAATGATTCTACCTCTCCTTCATGTTCTTTCATCAAAATTTTTGGGCTTCCTTTCCTGTTTGTGTGTGTTAGCATCTAAAACAAGCACATATTTTTTTTTCTTGCTTAAATTTGTTTCTGTTTTTATTAACAGAATGAAGTTGCTAGAGCTATTGAATTAAGGGAAATTGTTACCTCTTTGGGCCCTGCGTATATAAAACTTGGGCAGGCATTGAGCATTCGGCCAGATATACTTTCTCCCGTTGCAATGACTGAGCTACAAAAGCTTTGTGATAAGGTATAGTTATCACCTTGGCATTTCTTCATTCTTTCCCTTTAAAGTTGTTATATTGAATCAGTTCTCTCCTTTCTATGCCTTAAACATTGTTCAAAAGAAATAACTTATCAGGAATAAAGACATTTAATTCTTACATTTATTACCATTATAATAGAGAGTAATATTGCGAGAACACAACTTAGTTCTGATACCTGTTTTAGATCTAATGTGCATGTCTTTTGGCCTGCCATATGATCCTTGATTGCTGTCTTGGATAGGGAAGAGCCCCTTTATAGTCTTCAACCTCAGAAATACCTCTGGTAGATTGGCATGGCTTGTTGCTTCTGAATTGTTAACCCTATTTGATAGACTTCAAATGTGACACACAATTTATTTTAGTTTGTTTCAATATTATTTCAGTAGCAAAACAATAGGTGTCGGAAATTGGTTTTGATGGAGCAGGGCCCTTTTGATAGCTCTCTGCGAACTTTTCATCCTTTATGCACAATTCTTAAACTTAAGTTTGTTTGTGGAAAATTACTCTTAAATAATCACACGATAGGGATTTTAATTTGAAAGGTTTTCTTTTTTCTGCAAAAATGCAGACGATATTCCATAATGTGGATATTACTACTCTTGTTAGCATTAATATATTTTTTTGTACTTTTTTCTAAAGGTGGTGTGGTAATTCTATTTTATAACTGACTTTTGTTTGCTTATATGTGAAGGTTCCTTCATTTCCAGATGACATAGCAATGGCCCTTATTGAAGAGGAACTTGGTCAGCCATGGCAAGAAATCTACTCTGAACTTTCCTCTTCACCAATAGCTGCTGGTAATCTCAGCTTGAATTTATGTTGCATACATACGAACACCTTTATTTATTAATGCTTTTAATATTTTTTACCTGCTATTCCAACTGTAAATATTTTGAATTGTTGTGGGATATCTGTGGCAGCATCTCTTGGACAAGTGTATAAAGGACATTTGAAAGAGAATGGAGATCTAGTGGCTGTCAAAGTGCAGAGGCCTTTTGTTCTTGAGACAGTGACTGTTGATTTGTTCATCATAAGAAACTTGGGTCTGGTGCTCCGAAAGTTTCCTCAGGTGTATGATGTATCTGTTAACGCTTAGCATTTTGCAATACATTTTTTCCTTGTTATAAAGGGGTATCTATATTCTGTAGCTCCCTTATTGATAATTTCGCATGCTTTGCCTGTTTGCTTACATTCCAGATCTCTATAGATGTGGTTGGATTGGTTGATGAATGGGCTGCTCGATTTTTTGAGGAGCTAGATTATGTTAATGAGGGTGAAAATGGACAACTCTTTTCTGAAATGATGCGGAAGGACCTTCCACAGGTTAATATTTTCTTTAAAAAAAAAACTTATATCTTTATCATGTCTGTTGAAGTCACTCCTGATTTTGGTGAAACTAGTCTGGTTTTGTAATTCTGGTTAAAAGAAGTTATTTCTTCATGTTGTTGATCTTTTTAGTTAGTTTCTAAAGAATATTTAGTGAAATTAGAGATTGTCAAATTTTGTTTTCAGGTTGTTATACCAAGGACCTATCAGAAATATACATCAAGAAAAGTTCTTACTACAGAATGGATCGAAGGAGAGAAGCTATCACAAAGTACTGAAAGTGATGTTGGTGAATTGGTCAATGTTGGAGTGATATGCTACCTAAAGCAGGTAATTTACCACATTGGTAACCTCATTCTAGTTTATGTCTGGTGGGCATATGGTAAAGTTTGGTTCTCTTTCAATTTCTTTTGAGGAGGGAATTTCTTCAATAAGATGCTTGATTTTCATGTCAATCTTTTCTTGGGTGCATCTTTGTTTTACTTTTAGTCAACTTTTTTGGTGAATTAGTGCTAAATGGGATTAGTTGCCTCAAGCAGTTAAATATATGATACTTTACCTTGTTGATGATACGAAGGATGATAATGCAGAAGATGGTGGCAGGTGTTTTATTGTATCATAGATACTGAAAATATTGTGACACTTGGGACTGTTATTTTTTCCTGCTTATATTTCAAAATCACTAACCAATCCTTAGATATTTAACCCCATCTTGTGCATTTGGTAACTTTTTGCAATCAAATGATAGTAGTAAATTTCACTTTTGGTTGAGCTAGTCATATTGAGGATAAAAGCAAGGATCCCATTTATGTTAAAAAACTATTTTTATGAAAAGGAGGCTGAGTTGAACTTTCTTTTGCCATTTGAATATTCTGGAGCTAATATTAAAATGGCAAGGCTGTTTGTCTCTGTTTCATGAATTTGTATATGTTCATTGTTTTTGCATTAGTATCAAAAACTATCACTCAAAGCTATGTCTTCATTTTCCTTCCCGTGCTTACCAATTGTTTGTGTATGTGTAACTGCAACCAACTGGCAGTTTGAATATTCATTACATAGGTCACCAAGCATTTATTTGCTTTAGATATTTTATTGTTCTACATCAGACAAGCTCCTAAGCTTAGTATCTAATTTGTGTGACTTATCTCATTTTGATTTCAGTTACTTGACACCGGGTTTTTCCATGCTGACCCACATCCAGGGAATTTGATTCGCACTCCTGATGGAAAGCTAGCCATACTTGACTTTGGTAATAATATGTTATACTGCAAAAGATCTTTTGTCAACATGTTTAACAACGTCACATTGATTGAGTTGCTTCTTTGGGATTTACATCTGTGTCCTTATTTAAATTTTAATCTTGGCTAATGCAGCTGTCACGAGCTGTTGCTCTCCTTTATAAAAGCATTCCCTTGATTAATGAAAAAGCGTTTCATTTTCCCCTTCTGTATCTTCCTTGTACCAGTTGACTCAGAAAGTGCTTTAACCTAATTAAGAGCAAAGGCTAGCCATCTTCAATCCAAGCTTGAATAATCAGCCGAAACTTGTTTGTGAAACTGCCTAAATTCTACAGCAAAAAAAAAGGAGTGAATATTGAGAACAAACTTAATCTTTTTTATTTGAGCTTCTCATTTTCAGGCCATTCATCAGATCTATCTATTACTGTATTCTACATTTGATTTAGTCAAATGGAAATTAGTTTTCAAAATTGTGAACATTTGAAGTTGTGCTCAATGTCAACTTTCTTTTGTTTTAGATGCGATTGATTTATGAGTTTCCAAGGATTAATCGTCTGAGGACAGAAAGAGAACCTCTATACTTACTGAAAAGAAATAGCAAGACCAAAATTTAAGCAACTAAGCCTTAGCCCAAGTGCCTTTATGTGGACTTCTAGATTTTAGAAGTCATGCAAGTCCATCTGTGGAGTACAACAGAAGTGTGTTTCTTTTATGTATAGGATTTATTGCCTAATTCAGCTAGAAACTAATTACTACTTGTACGAAACAGTGGCATTTCTTTCCCATGAGCAACTCTAAATGGATATGTTTTTTTTCTGATGATCTATTTTAGCAGTAAAATAGAATTTAGATTTTATGCAACTTATCAATGGCAACACTTTTTGTTATGCAAGTTGAAGAAAATCCATTTAGCCAACCTTCACAGTAGTTGTATGGATTGAGATTAGTTGAGAGATTGATATATGGTTTTCTTTCAATAATTATTTAGTATTTCTCTTAAACATTGATATTATGTTGTTAATGCATATAAATGCTAAATTTTATTATGAGAATACTTTCTTTTATTCATCAAGGCCTTATTTTTATAGATTTTAAAGTTCGCTTATATTATAACAGGTCTTGTCACAAAATTAACTGACGATCAGAAGTATGGAATGATTGAAGCAATTGCTCATCTTATTCACAGAGACTATGCAGAAATAGTTAAAGATTTTGTTAAACTTGATTTTATTCCTGAGGGTGTTAATTTAGAACCAATCCTGCCCGTTCTGGCAAAGGTTTTTGATCAAGCACTTGAGGGTGGTGGTGCAAAAAACATTAACTTTCAGGAGTTGGCATCAGATTTGGCACAGATAACATTTGATTATCCATTTAGGATACCTCCTTATTTTGCCCTTATAATTAGGGCAATAGGGGTGTTGGAAGGAATAGCTTTAGTTGGGAATCCTGATTTTGCTATTGTGGATGAGGCCTATCCTTATATTGCACAGGTATGAATCTTTTGTTGTTGCAAACTGTATTTTGAAAGAACTTGATTTATAAGTCTAATGATGAAGTGAAATATTAACTCACCATTTATATTTTGAATTTCTGATTACCAAAAAAGCTAATTCCTTGATTCATTAGTTTTGTATTTAACATATGATGATGGCGTAAAAATGCTTCCAGGATACCACTATTTCTTTAAATATATTAAACCAATGCTACTTGTTTTTAGGACTATTATTGAGTTTCATGCTAGGTAACAATATTTCGTCAAAAGGTTATTGTCTTCTATTTGAAATTTTGAAGTTTTGACCATTTATTTTCTGTTTTTAAAAAATTGAAAAATGAAGACATTTGAAGTCACTATCTGTTACTGCTTAAACTTAAATTAACACTTGAACTCTTTTCTTTGAGTCTTTATTTACTAGGTTGTTGTATGTTTATGGTCAATGTACAGAAAGTTTAGTTAGAATACACCTTGAAACTTGTATTAAATTAACAGCTCTAACAACAAAAAATAACATGATTCTATACCATTAAACTTGAAGGTAAGAAACAGATAGTGAAATCAACAAATGGCAGGTAAGGAGGCGTTTGAAAATTTTGGTACTCTGGGACTTGGTTTTAGAAGGTTGTAAAAGAATATATGTGACCAACCCAATAACCTGAGTATTTAGATAGCTCAAGATGATATAGTGCACGAAGATTCATATTATTGCTGTTGTGCTTTCTCTTAATGAATGGTCAATGTTTTTTTGAATTAATGTTTATCATGCACTTAACTTTTTTTTTTGTGTGTGGTCAGAGACTCCTCACTGATGAATCCCCACGGCTGAGGAATGCTTTGCGTTACACAATATATGGGAAATCAGGTGTCTTTGATGCTGAAAGATTCATTGATGTCATGCAAGCCTTTGAGAATTTCATTACTGCAGCAAAAAGTGGAGGTGGGGAGAATTTGAATGGAGATATGGCTGAACTAGGTCTTCTACAAAATCAAGCTGATATTACCTTCCCTAGGTTTCTACCAAGTGAATCTCAATCAAAGCAGCCTGTTCAAACAAGAGCAGCCTTAGCATTTCTGCTGTCTGAGAAGGGGAATTTTTTCCGAGAATTTCTTCTGGACGAGGTATTTTTGGATCTTATATTGAGAAGAAAAAAATAGTGCCTTTATTCCCTATTAAGGGTAGAGGGGTATATTCTTTTAGTTTATTGAATGTTATATCTCTTTTCATCTTAATAGCCCTTAGTATTGATTTATTGTCATTACCTTGTTAACAAGAATTATATCTATATTTCCCATTCTAAATCATTTCAAAATAAGGACCTCTTAAGTCGTATGCTTGGAGATAAATAGGCAAAAATCACCTGAAAGTCTTAACTAGAAATCATTAAGAGCCAGAGTTAATTTTCCCTAGTCCAAATAGAAAATGATAATGTTTCTTACTACTGTTGTTTACTCTAAAAAGAAAATTGTATTTTGGAAAATTTGAGCCCTGGACCCTTCAAAATCTTTGTCACCACAAAGCAAGGCACATATATAGATGATGTTTTCATTGCATTCAATTGAATGGAATAGGCTTCTTCAGACAGTTAAAGTTGCTCCAGATGTATTATTTATTCTAGCTTCAAAGAGGTCATTTTGCCTCAATCATCTATGCAAAATGCATATTTATAAGGATCTTAAGAATGATCATCTTGGGGTAGAATAACTTGTCATATAAGAAAATGTTAGTTTCTGAAGTTTTTTTTTTTTACCTTCTTTCATGTATAGTTAGTTATTGATCAAGTTTACAATGATTTTATTCTATGTAGCTCCGACTATTCATTTTTCTTGAATTACTTGTGTCTGACAGCCAAGTTCAATGCATATTTGAAAGTAGATATACGAATATGACCCTCCTAAGATCTTCCAATTACATGAAAAAACTTTGAAAAGAAAAAAAAAAGTTGAACATACCCGTGTCAGAAATATATCCGCGTTCGACACTCACACCTAAGTCCAAGTAGCTTAGAGTTTACTTGCCATTATACTATCTTCTCAGTCTATTCTCTTTAACCAATGCATTGCTTTGATCTGTTACAACTGACAAGCAAACTC
>JBBYHO010000022.1:5998687-6017936 GCA_038382025.1 Adansonia gregorii | reverse complement strand
ACTCTTATTTAACAGGTCATTACTAGCATCATCATCTTATAGCTGTTTGCCTACAACTTCATGGCCTAGTGGCTATAAGAGTGTTGTGAGGCATGTAAGCTTGGGTTCGATTCCAAGCATCTCCTCCCCTATCCCCAATATCAACAAGCACCAAAAAGAAATAAATAAAAAAATTTTTACTTAAAATTACATTTTTCAATATTTTGAAGATGCTAGCACAAAACCATATCTTGAGCTCTGCAAAATGATCAGAAGAACAAAACATAAGGATTAAATTTGTCTGATACAGTATGTTTGTTACCTTTGAAGAAAGATATAGTCGCAGGTGTAATTGTACTAACCCTAGGATCAGGGAAGTCTTCTTTCTTAATGAGGTGTTTTCTCCCCAAAGCCGGATTGCTATCAACGATTGCAACATTCAAATGTTTTGTTAATGGTCTACTAGCTGCAAATTAACATGGTATAAAAAACTAAATTTTTCATCATTCTCAGAATTTTATCATCATCAACAAGTACAGGCTCTGTAACATAACAAAAGTTCTAATAGGTGTCACTAGCATCCATGTGTGAACTATCACAAACGTAGTGCCTATTGTATGCGTGTTTACACCATTGCGAAATTGACAAATCATATCTCTAGCGCAAGATAAATTGCATAACATAACAAGAAAATCATTGGCAAGTGTAAACAGTTTAGCTACCCAAGGAACAAGCGAGAGCCAGGCCAACCATGCCACCTCCAACAATTGCAATGTCATATTGTTGACCTTCACCCCCCTAAAATGTTAGAAAAAAAGTAATTTAATCCACTCTTTACACCACTTCATATAACTAATTATAACAATTTTTTTAAAAGAAAAGACTATAAGAACGGCAAATGAAAAATTAACCACATTTAAATACGAAATGACAATAAAATGTGAAAAAAATAACAGAAATTTTTGCAAGCGAATTTAATTAAAAAAATTACTTTTTCAGGGTTACCAGCATTTGTGCTAGATAATAGAGGGGCTGCATCATTCGAAAATGGTCTCCAGGGAATTCTCAATCTATTAACGTTTGAGCCAACTTTTGCTGCGACAATCCTGTTATTATAAGCCCATAATCCATCATTAAAAGCTAAAGAAACACCGAAAAAGTTCTTAATTTACGAAAACGAAAGGTATTAAGAAAGGAATTTACACCTGTTCATTGTTCTGCAGCTAACTTGTTTGAGTTTTTGCCCAGTGAAAATTGTCCAACTTTTCCGCAACCTAATTGCTCAAATCATAAAACTATTTTAATAACAACAGGAGGAATAGAAACGTTGAATCATTTCTTTTTTTTTTTTTTTTTGTTAAATGAAAAAAAAAAAATCTCTCCTTTAGGGTTTGCAAGGAAAGAAAGAAAATCTTGAAACTTCCATGTTGCAGTCTGTGTTTCTCGATAAAAATTTCTTCAAAAATTGACCTCGTTTTGGTTTGGACGTGAACACTTTCATTACTTTTAACTCCATTAAATTTCAGAATTTTTTTTTGGAAAACAGGAGCAAAATTATTCATTCATTTTCCATTCTCTGCCATTTATTTTCCTCAATTTTCTAAGCAATCAAACAAAAATATAAACACAAGAAAATGCAGAGTCGAAATGAAGATTCGAGACCAGACCTGATCGATTAGGTTTGGCTTCAAAAGATTTGAAATTTTAATTGAAACAGTGACTCGCCTCCACTGGAGTCGACCCTGTCTGCTCCCAACTCGCTGCTTAGCTCGGATTTCCCTCTCTCACACGTGCTTTACGATGTGCTAGGGATATTCCTGCGTGTGTTTACAACTTTTGAGTATAACATTGCTGCCCTAATAAGTAGATATTTAGCAGATTAGTCCCTAAATATGGACCTTATTTGGCTCCTTGGAAATTTTTAGTTTTCAGCCTTGGTTGCTGAAGTCTTTTTACTTTCTTTTCCACTCGTTTTTCTTTTTCTTTATTTTTGCTCACATTCTCTCTCTAAATCTTTGCTTCATCCTTCCATAATAATGTTTGAACGGATTAAAGCCAATAACACCTTCAATGTAACCTCAATCTATACCAAATCTGCCTCAATAGGGAAGTTGCAAAATATTCCAATGCCATATTGACTGAATAGTAAAAATTATCTCCAGTTGTCCTAATTGGTTCACACACTTTTGAAGGGATGGGGAAATTGAGTCATCTGCTTGGGATTGGTCCAAAACTTGTAGATTAGGATTTGATGCTTAGGACGAATTACAGCTAGAGGTTAATGATACATGTATGTTTTTCAAGTAATGCTAAAGAAACATGGGATGCAGTCAATTAGACGCATTCAAAAGTTCATGATGCTACACAAATTTTTAAGAGTAAAACAAAATTAGATCCATCAAGTAGAGGACTAATTCAACTGTTGGGTATTTCAACATTCCGAAAGGTTTGTAGTAAGAGATAGGCTATTACTAGTGCATTCTGATGAAATGCAGTAGGGATATAGCCATTCTCAAAAGATTTGTCGAAAAAAATCGAATTTACGATTTTTTTGCTAGCCTAAACGTTGATTTTGATGTTTTAAGAGTACAAATACTTGAAATGATCAATAAATGAGGTGATAGCAATAATTCTCGTAGAAGAAATAAGAAGGGAATTATGAATGAAAGTCATTCAGTGAAGGGTTTAGCCTTGGTATCTAGAAGTATTACCGTGAAGAACTGAAATTGGAATCAACATATTGGTGAAAATGGTGGACAACTAGAATTGTCAATACTAGTTAACAAGGATTCGTTGTGGTGCACATATTGCAAGAAACCATGTCATACCAATGAAAAATGTTGGAAGCTTCATGAAAAGCCTAAGAATATGAATACGGTCGGGTCCAAAAAAGTGGATAGCAAAATGGCAAAGTTCATACAATGGACTTGCATTTGGGCAATGAGAATTAACCTCAACATTTTGACTTCAATATGAAGAGATTGAGAAATTGAAGAGGCTGTTGGAAACATTACAGAAACCATTTAAAATAGGTATTAGATCTTTAGCGTTTTTAGGTATTTTGTCTCAACCTTCTAAGGGTTTTTTTCCCATGTTTTAAATACGTCAGATGGTGTTTGTTAAAATATTTGTATTGTTGACTTGGAAGCTACCAATCACATAATCCACTTCCCATAGAAATTCATCTCATACACCCTGTGCCCTAGTAGCAAGAAAACCATAGCTGATGGATCAGTCAGAACTGTGGCTAATCAAGGAGATGTTCTTGTGAATGAAAGCCTTGTATTTAGGAATGTCTTTCATGTACCAAAGTTATGTACCAACCTTGTGTCAATAAAAAAACTTAATACCAGCCTTGCTTTAAAAACTTTTCAAAACAATATTGGAGGGAAGTAGCTCTATGTGCTACTCACCTAATAAATAGATTACCTACTGAGGTCCTTAACATCAAAAGCCTTATGTAAGCTCTCACGTAACTTTTTTTCCAAATTTTGATCATTCTTACAATTTTGTTCCAAAAATTTATCCCTTGTCCATGTGTATCATTAAAACAAAAGTAAACTTGACCCTTGAGCTCTCAAGTGTATTTTTATTGGTTATTCTTCCACTAAAAAGAGTTATAGATGTTATTACCCCTAAACAAAAAAGGTTTACGTGTTTGTTGATGTAACTTTTCTTGAACAAGATTAGTATTTTCATAAGCTTCATCTCCAGGAGGAGGATCTTTTATGGAAGATAAGGAAAAAGATCTATTTCTTCTTGATTTCCCAACTCCTGATCACAACAAAACCACTCTCGTCAACCAAAATTATAAGCAAAAATCTATCAACCAAATTTACAGCCAGAATTATTAACAAAAATTAAGACTCACCATAAGAAGCAAGGTCAAAGCTCTAATTGTTTATTGCAGGTTTATTCAAGTAAAAAAGTGTCAATCTCTATCATGTGCCAGCTCAATCATCTAATTCTGCTCTTGGTAATGACAAGATCCTTTCTTCACCTATTATTGAAAATTTCATTGAAAAATATAAATCAGAGGACTTAAATATTCCCAATGCTTTGCAAAAAAGAACTAGAACCTATATTAAACACTTTAAGCATTCTTTTATATCATATAAATGTTAGAGTAAGCCCTGTAAGCTAATCAAATTTGCTTGTAAAACACTAGGTATTAGTTAGTTTATGTAATATACATTATATTTTTTAATATAATTTGAGGTATTTCTTTATTCATAAGATTGATCCGTAAATAGTTATTTAAATTTTATGCAGATAAAGCCCACGAAGCACATTAGCTTTGCAAGGGAATGGTAAAGAGTTACAATTATAATATTCCTATGCACCAAAGTCGTGTTTCTAAAAATGTTTCTGATCATAGTATTGTCAAGATAGGACATTAACAATATATAAAGACTAGCATGTGTAAGCTTCTATGCATAGGATGTGTGCAAATTAATCTCATAATTGGAAATATAGACATACTGGGTGACATCATATGGGTGTTTATTATGGTAACAAGTTCATTGAAGATAACCCATTATAAAAGTTCCATTTGGTTTTTTAACTTAAATATATATGGACATACTTATCAGTAGTGTAAGTGATCCTTAGACTTGTGACACTAGGTCACCTTACATGTGAATTATCATACTTAGATATCATCACGAATGGGTTCACAATAGATGAATACCAAATAAGGGTGGTTTTGGGTATGCTATGAAGCATACTGAAGGTGAATGAATGGTCTAGAGAGGATTCATCATCACCCTAAGTGGTTTAGAGGGACATATCCTAATTGTTCCTGACCTATGTTAACTCAAAAACCTTGACCAAGGCAATACAATTATAGAGTTAACCTATAGGGTTGCATACTAATATGGAATAGGTCAAAAGTAAACACTCCACCAAACTTTTGCCCATTCTAGGATATAGGATGAACGGATTGAATTACACTGAGACACTGTACACTGAAGGGCTTGTCAAAACCAATTTGACTTTTTCTACATATCGAGTGCCCATGATGCATTGCTAGATGTCACTCTTAGTTTACAAATATAAATTATTCTTAATAAAGTAAATTTATATATCTTGCCACTATGATTGAAGCCTAATGGGCCACACACATAGGGGTAATTTTATGAAATTAAAATGAGACAAGGACTGAATTGCCTAAAGAGTAAAAGTTACTCAAGAACTTTTTAAACAGTTCAAAAATGAGGGGCTAAAATGCAAATATGTAAAAACTTAACCTTGGATATTTACACTACTTTGTACCATCCCTAACACACAAAAAAAGAAAACCTCAAGGCACCTATTCACATTCCCTAAAGTGATTCATGACAACTTCGATTTTCTTGCACTTTCTCTTTCGACTTTTTGTAAGAAATTGTTTCCTCTCTAATTTTCATGATTTTGGCATATAAAGAGATTGCTTGGGGAAGGTTTTGAAACATAATTTTTTAGCATGGATATGGGCATAGAGGAGCCTCTTTTTTATGAATGATTTCTGAGTCACTTCTGTGGATCATCATTGGATGTTGGATGTATGGATGGCGTTGGTTTACGACATCTGAGCTCGATGCAAAAGATTAAAGCAGAGTCTATTTTAATCCAAGAAAATGGACTTTTCTGGATTGAGTTGTGAAATTAGATTTCTTTTTTGTTGTTATAGGTAGATCGATCAAGTGCTTATTAGTTGATCCATTACTGCTATTCGGTATATTCGGTTGCATTATTATGAGTTTTTTGTTTTAATAAAATTTGTATCCTTTAATCGATTCACCAAATTAGAACAGTAGACATTAGATGCTAGTATAGATCCTTTAAAAAGAACCTATCCTAAAATCAGAAAGCCTTTTTTTCTTGTCTAAACATAATTCTAATCCTAAAAACATTATCTGAAATATTAAAAAAAAGGTGAATGAGATAACTGCTATGAAAAGTGAGATGAAAGCTCTTGAAGAGAATAAAACTTGGGATCGAGTAAGACTGCGCAAGGAGAAGAAAACAATTGGATGCAGATAGGTATTTACAGTTAAATATAATTCAGATGGTACTTTAGAGAAATACAAGGCAAGGTTAGTTACTAAAGGATATACTCAAACTTATGCCATAGATTACATGGAGACATCTACTCTTGTAGCTAAAATTAACAATGTAAGGATTTTATTATCCATGGCTATGAATTGTGGCTAGAGATTACATAAACTTGATGTGAAGAATGACTTTTTACATGAGGATCTAAAAAAAGAGATTTACATGGAGATTCCATCTAGATTTACCCTAAATACAAAAAAAATGAGTCGTATGTAAAAAAAAAAAGCTTTGTATGGACTAAAGCCATCTCTAAGAGCTTGGTTTTGAAAATTTACCAAAATTATGGTGGGAATAAGATACTTACAAAGCTAGAGTTGCCATACACTATTTGTGAAGCATTCATCATTACGGGGAGTGACGGGATTGTTAGTCTACATGGATAAAATTACACTAACAATTGATGACCTAGAAGGAATAAAAAGGTTGAAGTCTTAAAAAAGCAATTGGTGAAGGAGTTTGGGATTAAAAAGCCTAGCAAACTGAACTACTTTCTTAGAATTGAAGTAGCGCATTCCCAATAAGGAATTTTCATATCATAGCAAAAGTTTGTGCTGGATTTACTAACTAAAACTAGCAAATTGGGTGCAAATAAACCTATAAAATCCAATCATAGACTCTATGATGCTTTAAAGAATGCAATAGTGGATAAAGGATCGTATCAATGACTTGTGGGAAGTTGATTTTTTTATCCTATATTAAACTAGACATTACTTATGTTGTAAGTGTTATGAATTAGTTTATGCTCAATCCCCTAAAATTACACCTCAAAATAGTGAATAAGATAATGTAATATCTGAAAGGTAGGGCAAGAAGAGGAATTTTTCTCAAGTAAGGAGAAGATTGAATATTAAAGCCTATATGGTTACTGATTATGCAAGTTCTTTGTTGATAAAAGATCTAGCTACTATATCTTCCTAGGTGGCAATCTTATAACTTGTAGAAGTAAAAACTAGAATATAGTTGCAAGATCTAATGTAGAAGTTGAGTTTAGGGCAATGACTTTGTAAACTACTACGGCTGAAAATAATATTAGAAGACTTGAAAGCTAGGCGGGAAAGTCTAATGAAGCTTTATTGTGACAAAAAATCAGCCATCAACGTTGCACACATTTTGGTGCCATATGACCACACAAAATACATTGAGGTGGATTAGAACTTTATTAAGGAGAAGCTAGACAGTGGCCTAATTTGTATACCTTTTGTATCTTCTAGAGATCAACTTGCTACGTGGTCACTAAAGGATTGTCTAATGCTATCTTTTAGGAAATATTAAGCAAGCTAAAAATGGATGATATCCATTCACTAACTTGATGGGGAAACTTGATAGGGAGTGTTGGACAATCCCTAGAAATCAAAGATTTAATTCCTTAGAAATCAAGCATTTAATTCCTTAATTTTTATATAAAATATGGACCATAATTTACTGCTTTTTAGGATAAAATTGTGGGCTGTAATTTACTTATTTTTAGGGTCGATTTGTAAGAATAACTTGTTTAGTTTTATTTATGTATATTATAAATTTATATTCTTTTCAGATTGCAATACAAGCGAAAAGCATTCGGCCTTTTACCCTTTCTGTCAAATTTAAACAAAATAAATCACATTTATTAGATTACACATGGCAGTTTCTCAAAACTATCTATATGTGGTAGTTGTCGATGCTACCCATTTATATTGCTTACCTTCTTTAGCTTGATTTTTAGATTTGTAGTATAGGAAAGTAGAGATCGTATCTCACAAAGACTTTTAGAAGTTCAAAACTGATTTTGAAATTGTTATACCCCCATGAATGGCGATCGCCTAACATCCGTAATACACTGGTCTCATGAGGGTTATGGTGATCGCCAGATAACGGGAAAGTGATCGCCGAACTAAGTCTGACAACGATGTGACCTCTCTGACAACGACTTAAATGCGGAATTGACTTCTCCAACAATGACCTAAATGCAAAGTTGACATTCATTGAGTGGCGACCGACTGGTCGAGTCGACCATTAGGCATCATGGCCTGACATCTAGCTCGACGTGGGTCACATCATCACCAAATCATCTGACACGATATCCCCAGGCAAATCCTATAAAAGGGAGAAGTACGTCCACAGGTAAAAAGACAACAACACTCCAAGCAAATCTACATACACTGCAAAAACACCTCTGACTTAATCATTGGAGAGGGCCCTCAGAGTTAAACTTCGGCGTCCTTCTAACTCTCTGTGTTGCAGGATTACGATAGGCTTTCGGGTACCAGAAGAGCAAACCTCAACAATTAGCGCCATCTGTGAGAAAATGATCAAAAAAAGACCATGGCTAACCGAAGCACCGATATCCCACAAAACACATCCTCACCACTCGAAGCCACAAACCGTACCGATGCTCAGGCAACCACGGTAATACCCAGCTCATCAAACACCAAAACATCTGATGCACCCATTTCGATGCCTGCCTGGCTATCTCACTAGCCACTAGCTTATTATCAGAACCTATTAGGATTGATCCCACCACTGGCGACTTCCACCCTTCATCCTGACCAAGCTGACGACCCCAGCACCACGGTCCCTACAACTATTATTGCTACTAATGCCCTACACACACCCTTTGATACCTTATTACCCCTCTTTGCTTAAATCAGCACACCTACGCCACCCCGCCAGCCAGACTACCATGCACATTACCAAGCGCAATTCCAAGCCATTACTAGTCAACTGGCCGCCATCTAACAGTCCCAAATCCAATTGGCACAACTGGTCAATTCTCAAACCAATCGCCAAAATACACCACCTAGTGAATGCCCAAACCAAAACACTGCTAACAACCCAAATTCTTAAATACAGGAACAACACGTGACAGCTGACCGGCCCACAAGCCCGATGGTGGAGGAAAGCTCTTGCTCTATGCCAATCCCACAACAAATGATGCAGGGAACTTCTCAGCATACCAGTGGACACCATGCCTCAGGATCAACCTTGGACCTCGCCCAACAGGTGGCGGCCTTGAAACAAGTAATAAAAGGTCTCTGTGAGCCCCGAAGAGACAACTAGGAATGGTTGTCAGAAGAGCACAACCCTCTCTCACCTGACATCCACCAGGTACAGGCTTTCGATAAGGTCAAACTCTCTCCCGACACTTACGATGGCAAAACTGATGCAACAGACCATCTGAATCACTTTTGTGCTTTCCACAACCTGTGCGATGTGCCAAACGCCATCCAATGCCGCATATTCCCCATGACACTTCGAAGGCCGGCAAGAACCTGGTGGTACTCCTTGTACCCAGGGTCTATCACCAGCTTTGATCAACTGGGGAGATATTTCTTTGCTCATTTCAGTAGCTGCAGAACAGCCTTAAGAACGTCTGCAAGCTTGATGGCGATCAAGCGAAACCATGATAAAAGGATTCGAGATTACCTCAAGCGCTTCAACGTGACCGCCCTTGAGGTCCAAGACCTCAATGATGAATGAGCCATCCAAGCCTTTACAACAGGCATCCACCATAAGTACCTGAAGTACGCTCTGACGGACGCCTAACCCAACAAACTGTACCAACTTTACAAAAAAGCACAAAAATACGCAGAAGCTGAGGAGATAAAAATCGCGAGTTGGTAAACTAAAACATGGGACCGTGAGTAAAGAACAAGCCGAGGGCCAAAACTTACCCTGTTCTACAATTAACTGACCAACCGTCTCCAAAAGGATGCGTCAGCCGTCGCATCGCAACATAGCCCCTCAAAGAAATGGGCCTGGCCAGTGCCACAAACACGACACCAGTCCTACATACCTCTAATAGCTCCAAGATCCTAAATGCTCAACGCCATAATGAAGGAAGGGCTTCTAGAGTGCCCACTTCTAATAAAGAGCGATCGCAGTCACCACGACCCTGAAAAATGATCTAACTTCCACAATGACATCGAACATACTACTGAGGAGTGCTACAGCTTGAAAAAACGCCATAGAATCGTTGATAAGGAAGGGGCGATTAGGCAGTTCGTTAAAAAGAGGCCACACGCCAAGAAGGGCTCACGATCACTAATTGAACGCCCGGAGACAGCCACAAAACAACATGTCACCTGCATTATAAGTATGATCATCAATCCTGCGAAAACCAGGGTGGTTAGCAAATCGAAGCGAAAATCCCACCTAAGATCTGTAATGGTGATCGACGTGGCACCATAGCATGCCAAACACACAGATTGGATAATTCACTTCGATGATACCGACTCACAGCTCCTATCTGATCGAGGAAATGATCCTATTATCGTCTTTGCCACCATAGGTAACTACCAGGTCCACAGAATCCTCATCGACAACGGGAGTGCTGTTGAAATTTTATAGTGGGGGGCTTTACAGCAGACGACCTGGCCCCATCATCTCTAATTTACAGATTTGCCAACCAACCAATACCCATCAAAGGAATGATCACGCTTCCTGCGACTATGGGTGACAGTGAACACACAATGAACGCCCTGGTTAATTTCCTTATTGTCGACTAACCCTCGGCTTACAACGTAATAATTGATTGACCATTGATGAAAAAGATAAAAATGGTCACTGCAGTCTATTGCCTGATGATTAGATTCCCCACGCCATCTGGGATTGGATATATGTGCTCTAACCAACGGACCGCACGCCAATGCCACCTTCCGTCAATCGAAATAGCCACACGCCAGCTAATCGTAGTGCAAGATCATGCCTCGAAAACATCAGTACACACCATCACGCCCGCAAGACCAGAGTCGATCAACTTAGAACAACTTGACACCAGAGATGGTTTCCATGACCAGAAGCAGCAGCCAGCCGAGGACACGAAAAAGATAGCCCTCTATGAGTCAGACCCCGAGTAAGCTACCAGTATTGGCTCCTCTTTTGACACCCAAGATAAGAACCTCCTCGTAAAATTCCTCGCGAATAACTTCGATGTGTTTGCTTGGTTCGCAGTTGACATGCCAGGGATTGATCCGAGAGTCATCATGCATTCATTACATGTGGACCCGCAAGCCACACCTATCAAACAAAAAAACACAAATTCACCCCAGAAAGGATTCGTGCGATACGCGAGGAAGTCAACAAATTACTATTAGCCAACAACGTCAAAGAAGTGAAGTATCCTGATTAGCTGTCCAATGTGGTCATGGTCAAAAAGTCCTCCGAGAAATGGCGAATGTGTGTTGATTTCACTGATTTAAATAAAGCCTGCCCAAAGGACAGTTACCCCCTGAGCATTGATCGAATGGTTGATGCCTCAGCAGGACACAAGTTTTTGAGTTTCATGGACGTCTGCTCGAGATACAACCAAATTAAGATGAACCCCTGCGACCGAGAAAAAATAGTGTTCATCGCAAAGGAAGGCACCTTTTACTATAAAGTCATGCTATTCGGTTTAAAGAATGTAGGCGCCACATATCAACGGCTGGTCAACAGACTTTTCAAACAACAAATCAGGCGGTCAATGGAAATCTATGTGGATGACATGCTCATCAAAAGCCCCTCTATCCAATGGCACCTGAGTGACCTTACAGACATATCAACATACTCTGTAAGTACAAAATAAAATTTAATCTTTTAAAATGTGTATTTGGTGTGTCTGCAAGAAAATTTTTGGGCTTTATGATCTCCTCCAGAGGCATTGAAGCAAATCTCGAAAAAATTAATGCAATCTTACAAATGTGCCCGCCACAATCAACCAAAGATATTCAAAGGTTGACCGGGCGGGTGGCTGCACTCAACCGTTTTATCTCCAAATTAGCAAAAAAATGTCTACCATTCTTTCGATTGCTCAGAAGGGCTACTAGGTACCAATGGACGGAAGAATGCCAACAATCATTCGACCAACTCAAAGAATATTTGAGCTCCCCTCTACTGCTTGTCAGTCCACGAGGAACCACTTTTTGTCTTTCTTACAGCATTTGATGAAACTATCACCGCTATTCTGTCCACGAGGAATGAGGACATCAGTATCTTGTCTACTATGTCAGTAGAGCCCTTCAAGCTGGCGAACTTAATTACAGCAAACTGAAAAAACTAGCTTTTCGCTCGTCATTGCTGCAAGGAAGCTCAGACAATACTTTCAAGCACACCAGATTACCATCTTGATTGATCAGCCTCTTAAGGACATCCTTCTCAGAGTCGACTCTGCAAGACGACTCATTCGTTAGAGCATCGAACTTAGCGAATTCGATCTTACTTATACTCCTCGAACAACTATCAAAGCATAGGCGCTCGTCGACTTTGTTGTCGAGTGTTCATTTATGGAATCTCAAGACAAACTGCCAGAACCTGTGCAATCAGGCATCCGCACCAACATTCCTAACCATTCCCCAGCCATCATAACCAGCGATTGGTAGATTTTTATCGATGGATCTTCTGGCGAAACAAAAGGCAGAGCTGGGGTTTTGCTGGTGGACATGAATGGCGATATGGCCTCTCACTCCAGTTTACCATTTCTAACAATGTCGCCGAATACGAGGCCTTGATCGCCGGTATGGAGTTAGCCAAAACACTGGGCGCTCATCGTCTAATCGCCCACATGGACTCCCAGCTTGTCGCGAGCCAGATTAACGTTCCATTCGTCGTCAAGGATGACCTGCTCGCCAAATACCACAAAGCTGTTACCACGCTCTCCCAACAGTTCGCCCACGTCACCGTCAAACAGATCCCCTGAGGAGATAACTTGAAGGCTGACGCCTTGTCCAAGCTGGCTAGCACCATCAATATTTCCACCAAGGGCAAAATTCTCCTTGAAAGCCTCTCAACTCCTAGCTATGACAGACACATACATCTCATTGCGAATGACGTCAACAAAAACTGGATGACGCCCATTATTGCCTTCCTCAAGGATCACCAAGTTCCGACTGACCCGGTCGACCAAAGAAGATTGGAAAAAAAAGCCTTTAGGTATATCATTTTCAACAACATCCTATATAAAAAGGTCCTTCACTCTCCTCTTACTCCAATGCCTTAGCCCCGCCGAGGCAACTTACGTCTTGAATGAGATCCATGAAGGAGTCTGTGGGAACCACCTTGGAAGACGGTCATTGGCCCATAAAGCCTTACGACAAGGTTTCTTTTAGCCCACTATGAGATAAGATGCTACCGCACTAGTTAAAAAATGTGACAAATGCCAACGCTTTACCCCTCTTCCCTGACAGCCAGCCAAGGCACTTAATCAAATCTTCAGCCCTTGGCCGTTCTGCACCTGGGGAATCAACATACTAGGTCCTTTCCCCATGGCGACCGGCCAGAGAAAATTCTTACTGGTCGCCTGTGACTACTTTACAAAATAGGCTGAGACTGAGCCTGTCGCCATCATCACTGCCCGAAATATGGAGAATTTCATTTGGCATTTTATCCTTTGCTGATTTGGCATACCCCATATCATCATAACAGATAACGACAATCAACTAACGGCTGACAAACTCCACGATTTCTATTCACGTTTCAACATCAACCTTGTTCACACCTCTGTTACCCATCCTCAATCCAACGGCCAAGTTGAATCAATGAACAAGAACATCTTATAGCCCTTGAAGAAGAAACTAGACGACGCAAAAGGTGCTTGGGCCAAAGAGACACACGGAATACTATAGGCAATCCGGACAACAACAACCCAGGCAACTGGAGCTACTCCTTTCAGCCTTGCTTACGGAACAGAAGCCGTCATACTCACCGAAATAGGGATACAAAGTTCATGCACTACATACCCGGATCCCAAGCTCAATTTTGAACACCTCAAAGCCAACCTCGACCTCCTCGAGGAGGCTAGAAAAGATGCTGCAGTCCACATGGCTGTACGAGCCCAACAAGTCAGCAGGTATTACAACCGTCGAGTGCGCAATCACCAATTCCAAAGAGGTGACCTAGTCCTCTAAAACTGCGAAACTAGTCATCTAGTAGGAGCACGAAAAAAGCTATCCCTAACCTAGGAAGGCCTTTATCAAGTTAGTCAAGTTCTAGGCTTCGACGCTTACAAGTTAGCCGAATTAGAGGGATGCCCCCTCCCAAGCACATGGAACGCCACTTATCTAAAGAAATATTATTTCTAAGTATCACTACTGCCAATACTCATGATTGCCGTTATACATCATGTCATACAGCGTCACTTATTTGGCCTCATTTCTTTGCTACCGAAGCAATTACTGCCCAGGCATTGCTTACTCGTTACAAAAACAACTGCCGCCCAGGCGACACTTACTTACTACACATACAATCACCGCCGAGGCGACACTTACTTGCTACAAAGCAATTGTTGCCCAGGCTACACTTATTTGCTACAAAGCAATCGCCGCCCAGGCGTCACTTACTTGCTACAGAGCAATCGCCAAATAGGGTTTGCGTACTTGCCCTCGAGCGATCGTCGCCCAGGCATAACAATAATTGATGCATGGAATTTACCATCCCATCCAAATTCTATGCACTAACTCTACACAATCACTGCTAGAGCACCAACCTTCAAAAATATACCTACACAGCATGGCCAAGTGACAACTCACACTTAGCTCCACACACGGAATAAATATATTTACCCATCCACTCAAAGACAACAAATCATAATAAATCATCACAACAAAATTCATTAACACAAATGGCATGAGAGGAAAATTTCATTTACGTTATCAATACATTACATTATAAAAAATTTACAAAGCAGAACTACTGCTTTTCCCTACTCAATGAAATAACCTGCGCACCAACTTCATCACCAGATTCCTCTTGCTCCGATTCTTCTGCCCCTGGGGTTATCAACGCAGCGTTACTCACCCGCCCTGCCTTTACTTCTTGCTGACTCAGCATTAGAACATTAAATCTCTCTAGAAGAGTGTACAAGCGCCCTAGGTCGACTGCCCTTAGATCTAAAGGCCCACGGAGCAGCTTAACCCCGCATAAGGCACTTCGGGGATATGAATCCGCACTAGCGAATAGTTTATCAAAAATCTCTTTCTACTGTTTATTCAACTCGTCCTGATGACGAGCTTCGAGATCGCACAAATACCCTTCCAACTCGACCACTCATGACTTTGCGGATGCCAATTCCGTATCACGCTCCTCCAACTTCCTCACTAAATTAGTAGGAGCGGCTTCTGCCTTTTCGCACCTCAATAATAATTCGACTATCTCGATCATCCTTCTCTTCTCGATCTCCTTCAATGATGCCTCTAGGTTGGTGTTCACCTCCTTGTGCTTCACAGCTTGAGCGTCCAACTTCACAATCTTGGACGCTTGCAGGTTGAACCTCTCCTGCCAATTTGCCATTTGGCAAGTGTACATCGTCTGGCAGTGAAGTGTCTCAACCAAACCAATCATAGCAGCATTCAGATTTTGCGCTACATTCCTCCTTGAAGGAGCTTTTCGGTCACTAGCCACCAAACCTTTCATCGCCCATCTCATGGCCGTCTCAAAGTCTGGCACCGACCTATTTCGCAGAATGCCTGGACCGGTTGAACTAGGCGACCTATCTCTGATGCAGTACTCGATTACGAAGTTGTGCCATGCGTAGGCCCTCCACTCGACCTGACCGTTTTGACAGCCGACTGGTGGGCAAGAACTGTTGTAGCTGCCATAGTTGTAATCGGCATGGCAGCCTTTTGGCGACCTATGGATGCTGCACTAGCTATCGTACCCGCCTCAACTTCGCCTCGTTCACCCACCTTTCTTTTTCCCTGTCTTTAACGAGCAGTTGCCCTTTCCGCAACAGTTTGCTTTGCTGCCCGCTCCGCCAATGCCACCTGAACTGGATCTATTCTTGCACCACAAATCAACCAGGTTAGTACCATCATACACTTTCCCATCTTTACGAATGACTAAAACAAGTACCCTCTTCCATTCCCTGATTCGATTGGCGACTACCGCCGTCCACGCTACCCAGCCGACCTTCTCCACTCGCCTCAAAACTACCCTCCACATCATACACTATTACCCCTTCAGCCACCCCATTCTTCTTCATCTTCTATTCTTTCCTTCGCCACATGCTCCCCCACAAAAAACAACATCACGGCTCAGCACTTCTGCTTACCAAACACACACGCCAAGCTCACACTTACATAAATTGAATTTATTTATCATACCTCTCTGATGTCATAACAACCGTCGTCGCCTCTGACGACCAACGGGATGCACCAACACTTCCGATATATCCTTCAAATCTCATCCTAGGCACTCTCTTTGAATATTATGAAATGTTAAGTACACCCTACTGCTCACTGATCCATCTCTAAAGAAGAGCACTTGGTCCTTCTCCATTTCCTCCAGGCTAACCCTCTCATTACTGGTCCTCGACCTCATGCCACAATGCACAGGAAAACCTCATTTTGCGTCCGCCCTCTTGGTCACGACAAAGAATTGGTCCCGTCACAAATGTGCATTCAATGGCAAGTCGATCACCATTCTTCCCACCTCCTTTGACTGTAAGTAATGAAAATAAGGCTCACCCCGTTTCAAAAAATAGAGCTCCTTCACCACTCCAACCGATGGTCGCCATCCTTTCTCCTTGTAAACCAAGGAGTACGTCAGAAGGATCGCCCAACTGTTCGATTTCAACTGATTGGGCGACAACCTATACTCCTCCAGTAACCCGCAAAAAAAAGGCTCTAGCGGCAGGTGGAAGCCAGCTTTGAAAATATGCAGGTAGAACGCTGCATTATTACCTTCGACGTTTGTTGCTCGCTATAGCGACCCTGCCTCAGCGATCTGGTATCTCTCCAGATCTACTCCCCTATCATACATCCACCGCCATACCATTTGCACGTTCACCAACCCGACATGCCTATCCACCGCTTCGGTGTCCATATTAGTGATCGCCTCCTCAGCCATCTCATAGGCGATCGCCTCCTCGCCCTCAACTTCACCAGATCCCTCCCCTTGATTGCCACTTTATTCGACGCCCACTCCTCTCATCTCTTCCTCTTTATCCTCTACTAATACCCGACCCGACATCTCCCCCTGGGTTAAATGCCCTACTATCGCCCTCACCTCGTTCCCCACTTCTTCTAGCTACCCTTTCTTGCCACCAATTTCACCAATAACCCACCCCTCTTTACCATATACCGCCACCCACACCCAACAATGCAAATAAAAATAGAGAGGCCTCAGAGACTCACAGCACTTACCCAACAATGGCTTCACTCTTCGTAGCGTCCCCTACTCTTAACTCCACACGAACGATTGCTGCTAAATAATACACAAAACTATTAAAACACTACGACTCTGCGAATAACCCCTTACTGACCAAATCTCAACTCTGAAAAACTCACCACTTCTTCTTTGAACAAGTTGTCTACAACCTTCACTCTACTTTCTCTCCTTTCAAACCAAACATGGCAAAATTCCTCAGCACCCCCCATTATATACCCACGCATCTAAACCTTTCCTTTTCCCCCTATCCCCATGTGTCGCCACCACACTTCGCGCAATAATTGCGCCAGCCTGGCATCCTTTTCCCACTCCGCCATGTGTCTTTCTTGCCATTTCGTATCCCCTGAAATATGTCCTTCAAATCTTTTGTCATGACACGTGTTCCCATCTCATTCTTCTCTCTCCCACGACCCTCCATATTCTACCATTACTGCCACATTCATCTTGACAGTTACAACATCTTGCCTCCCACGTACCACCTAACGGCTCCCACTCACACATGTCTAAAATGACAAGTCACTTTATGACTGCCCTTTTGGACCATGGGGGGACAATTGTTATACCCCTATGAATGGCGATCGCCTAACCTCCATAATACACTATTCTCATGAGGGTTATGGCGATTGCCAGATAATGGGAAAGCGATTGCCGAACCAAGTCTGACAACGATGTGACCTTCCGACAATGGCTTAAATGCGAAATTAACTTCTCCAACAATGACTTAAATATAGACTTGACATTCACTGAGTGGTGGCCGACTGGCCGAGCCAACCATTAGGCATCATAGCCTGACACCTAGCTCAGCGTGGGTCACATCACCATCAAATCATCTGACATGATGTCCCCAAGCAAATCCTATAAAAGGGAAAGCACGTCCACAGGTAAAAAGACAACAACACTCCAAGCAAATTTACGTACACTGCAAAAACACCTCTGACTTAATCATCGGAGAGGGTCCTGGGGTCAAACTTCGGAGTCTTCTTAACTCTCTGTGTTGTAGGATTATGACAAGCTTTTGGATACCAGAAGAGCAAACCTCAACAATAATAAAAAAAATTGTGATGGTAGAATATAATTAATAAAAGTATATAGGGATTTAATTTAAAATAAAATAAAATAAACCTTAAAAATAATTTAACAAAAATCAATAATGAAAAGACTTTATTAGTAAATCAATATTGCTCACTAGTGTATTATCATCAATAATTGAAAACTCGTATGCATATTTTTTAAACAAATAAATCAACAATGGAATCAAACATGTATTAACTTTTTTACTTTCCCTTACTTCCTAATTAACCAAGTTAAGCACTATGATTAACCTTTATCATTTAACTACCCTAAAATAAGCTTTAGAATATAATTAAAAAATAGCTTTAAAAACTAGAAAAGTTTAACTGATTCAATCTAACAAAATCAAAAGCTGATTTTATTTAAGAAAGATTTGTATTTTTTATAACTTTAAAATGAAAATTTGAACATTCTCATTAAAGTTATTTTGCTACTTATGTAAAACTAATCAAACTATGACGTATTTGATTAATTAAACTAGCTCTAGATTAAATATGAAAAAACTACTAGTATGCATCCTGGAAGTTGAAATCATATAACCATGACATTTAAATAGAAAAACACAAGAAATTTGTCAAAAAATTACTTTGAAAATAACTTTATTTATTTCTCATGATGAATAATACAAAAGCTTGCAAATCTTTTCATTACCAAATAAAAAAGCTTAGAAAGGGATAGTTTAGAAAATAATGAAGAAAATAGAGAGGAAGAATAAGAATGAGATGATCAAAATTATTTAACCCCTCTCTATTTATAGCAAAAGAATTCAACTAAAGCTAGGGATAAAGATAATTATACTAATTTATCAAAATAAAAATAAAAAATCAATCTCTAATCTCTATCTTGATCTCTTGAGAGATTATATGCAATATGCTTTCTGAATGTAGCTATAAAGTTGAATTTGTGAGTTGATTTTCTTCATTTATCCAAGAGATAAATATAATCTTCAAAGGTAATTATTTCAACTTTCAAACTCTTAACCCAA
>JBBYHO010000022.1:5988064-5998587 GCA_038382025.1 Adansonia gregorii | reverse complement strand
TAAAATAATTATTACAATAAACTAAATATAATATTATTGATTTTTGAATTACTTATAACATATCTAACTATATATTTTAAAATAAATAAAAATAATGGGCGTTCACGTACAAAGATAATAAATATACTTTAACCAGCAGCGGTTATAGCAAAATTGAAAATTATTCAAACAAAAAACTTTGACCGGTTAGCCCAGCTGCTATGCAGCCCTAACTTAAGCCGATGGTCTTTGATGTTGGTTCGATAAACAAACCCGGCCCATTACCAGCTAATAGGCCTGCAACAATTGAAATCCAACTTTCGTAGGGACCCAAAAACCTAATTCCGATCCGGGGCGGGTTATCAAATTGCCGACCCTACAAAAATTGAAGTCACAAACAAAACCAAATTCATAAAAACAATGGAGTCTGAGATGAGTTGATGGCATTGCCTTCTTAGGGATTTAAAGGATCCAACTTGTTCTGGAATTTTTGTCCGCGTTTTCCAGATCCCAGGCATCAGAAAAAGCGAAGAAAACAAAATCGGGTAAATATTTAAATTTTTTTTTTTTGTATTTTGAAATGTCTAAATTCCTTGATTTTATCCTTTTTTTGGGCCTTTCCTTATCGTCTATTGTTCTATTTTATTTATTGAATATGTAAATTAAAAAAAAAAATTCACTCTCAATGCGATAATTTTTTTTGGCTTTTATTTTTAGTATGATTATTTTATCTGTATCTATGTGGATTCCTTTGTTTTATTAGTATCTGGTAATTAAAAGGAATTGATATTTTATATTTCTGGGATTAAAATTTGATGTAAATTTAACTAATATTTTAATTTCTTAGCGTTTTATTATTATTATTATCAAGCCACAATTTGAATAATTATTGCCTGGAATATAATAGTTGAGAAATTTATGTTTTTCTGGGATTTTATGCATCATAGTGACAATAATTATGCTTTTTACAAGTATAAAAATTGTCTCTTTTTGTTGTTACCTTATGCATAGCGATCTTTTCCTAGTAAGTTTGATGTTTTTTTTTCTCTCTCTGTCCTTTTTTTCTTTTAATTCATTGTATAATTAAAATAAACATGGGTGAATTTTGCTTGGTATGTGGATGTTTAGAGTGTTCAAAGTTAGATTACCAATGGATGAGCTTTTCTTCTATATAAGTAAAAATCTGTTGTGAACATTTGCTTTTGCTTGTTGTTTATGTTGCAGCATTAATCGTCAGCTGAAAAGATTTTGTGTCATATTTTGTGTAATCTCTATCCCCTTTTATGTAGCTTTAGGATTAAATAAAGACTTAAAAAAAAAAAGTCTAAAGAGTAATGTAGGAAATTAAGGTGTTAATTTGTTCGTTTGGTGGGCTACATCGCTCTTAAGTTATCATCATGAAAGGTTGACCTTTCCGGTGGCAACATTTTAATTTGGATTACAATGTTGCTAAACTGCCCTTGGACGGGAAAAATTTTTACATGCAAATCATATTTTTGTAATTGAAGCTTCATGTGAAGTCAGGGCCCTGACTTGTATGTTTTATTTGCTACAGAAAATGGAGGACATGGACATTGATTCATTAGTGGACATACCCGACACTCCTGATAGGTTATCTTCGCGGCGAATGAACGGAGGTCATTGTTTTGATAAAGAAAGCAATTTATCAGTAGTTGTTCATGTGGGAGGTTCTAATTCTGCAGGTGAAGGATCTTTGAATAGGCTAAGGGGCAGAGGTAGGCTGGTTGCTGAAAATGGGCAGAACCGAAAACATTATAAACAACCTCAAAAACTTTCAGGTAGTGTTGATGGCACTGAGCATCAAAAAAACACTATTGTCTTATCTCCTGTTGAGAAAGCACGAGCAAATGCTTCTTTATTTAGAAAACCAGCAATGGAAAGAAGCAGGAATTCCATTAGGGAGCAATACATGGATAAAGAAAAAGCTCATTGCTCTAAGTTGCTTTCTAAATCATCTGGATTTGGAAAAGACCATGCTATTCTAGATTTAACTGAACAGGACATGCGCAACCAAGTACCTGAAATGGAATCTGCACAATGTGGATCAAATAATCGCTTGGCTGAAGGAAGAAAAGCTGGTCAAGTACCAAGATATGGTGTTTCTTATTTATGTAACTCTTCAAGCAATTCTGCAACATTCAGAAATAACTGCAAGGGAAAGGAAAAAATAGATGACATTGGATTTAAAGGTGTAGGTTCAGTTATGGATGATGGAAAAGGGGTGGGTCTCTCTTGTGCTTCCCCACATAGATTGGAAAAACAATTGCCTGCATCTCACCATTCCGTTGTCTCAGCAAGAGCAATTGGGAAAAAAAGATTGGTTAGAAATGGCTGCATCTCCCCCCAGAATATAGCTATTAGGGCTAAACAATTAAATGAACAATCCCAAAACAGCTCTAAATCTGAACAAAATTTTGGGAATGTAGTTAACAATGGTCCTTGTATGATAGGCATCAGTGAGATAATTGCCGAAGATAATAATTATGGTAAAGGAAAAGGAGTTGTTCATCCTCACGCATCCAAGGATCATGATATCAATTTTATTAATTTATCTGACAGGTAAATTTTAAGTAGTGTTCTTCTCTTATTATTTCTTTGCTTGTTGTCTATTAGATCTTTCTTTCTATTGTCTATCGGTTTCATTTCTCGTATTTGTTTGCCTAAGAGATGGCTACAATTTCTGCCAGAAGTTTGGAATAGCCTGTAATAAAAGGACCATTTTGCATCTTTTAAAAACCATATTGATTTCAAGATATTCTTGGTGGATTAACTGCTGTTCATCCTTAATTCTAAATAGAAGGATCTGTATAACTAAAACGTGTGGTTTTCCCGTTGCAGTCCTATGAGTAATAATGGAGAAGCTAGTGGTATTAGTGATTCAAATAGAGATGGATGCTTTAGAGAACTAGGTGGTTGGAGAAGCACACACAATCTTTCAAATAATGTAGATCATGCATCTGAACATCATTTCAGCGGATTTAATAAAGTTGGCTGCCAAGTGAGTCAGCAAAATGAAAATAGAGTTGTGAAAGGAGATGATGCTACCAGAGGAAACAACAGGGTTGTATCTTATTGTCCAGAAAATCGTGAAGCAACTGAAACAGCTCCTGCGATCTTCTCAAAATTCAACAAAATGAGTGAACCTTCTCATGTGAAAAACATGCTGCCTAGAAGGCCAACGAAAAATGTATTAACCTCAAGAAATATTGGCGAAAGCTCTAGGGTCAATCTTAATGACACAGACATTGTGTTTCTTGGCTCATCTAGGGAATCATCCAGTTCCAGGTCATCTAGAATTCATATTGGGCAACATCTGGATGTTTTGGATCTGGACAAGTCATCTGAAATGAGAGGGACAAATGCCAATTATAAGGACCCTGTGAACGATGAGGACTCAGAGGCTAGGGCAAGACAAGTTGAAGCGGATGAAAGGTTGGCTCGTGAACTCCAAGAACAATTATATCAGGAGGTCCCTGTATTTGGCAGTGGCGAGGTTGACTCTGTTCTTAATTAACACTTTTCTCTTCCATTATTGGTGACTTATTTATTTAAATGTGTTAGCTTTAAATGTTATGATCCTTTTGACAGATTGACGAACACATTGCAATGGCACTTCAGCAGGAGGAAGATGCATTCCCATCTACTTCTATTCGTAGTCTCCCTGAGCCACATCATGTGAGTAAGCTTATTTTTTTATTTGAGTTGATGATTATCTGAGAGCCTACATTAGTGCGTGAAATTGACTCTGCATCATGAAATATTTTATGATCAAGGGTTCAAGTTAGCTTCTATATTTGCGTTTAAACTAGTGGAAACACGTCATGCAAGATGAATGGACCCCTGCTCTTGAAAGTAGAAGAGACTTGGATTTTGTAATGTTGTCCCTAGATCCCCGTATGGTAAATGATCATGGTTATATGCAAACCTTGAGGTTAATAAAGGGTTTTGTAGCTTGTCATTATTTAATTTTTTTGCATGTTTGATTTTGATAATTATTAAAAGGCTTAAGAGTAAACCCAGAATTAGATTGGCAAATGACCTGAGCTTGATTCAAACTCCTCTTTTTTTCCTTTTCATTTTTTGAGCATGTGAACACATATATTATAATTTTCTTGAAACTCTAGTGCTGGCTAGCTAAGGTGGCAAAGTTAGTTGTACCCAAGGACTTAGAACCAAATCCTGCCTTCATGAGGGACAGAGGGAAACAGAAGGAACTGGGGAGGGCTATGCCATTGTCTAGCCTGGTCATTGGACCTAAAAAGGTTTGGAACTCAGTGCTATATGTTTTCTTTTAGTCTTAGCACCTCTCAGAAAAATACCTAAATGATTTAGTAAAAGGAATATGAGAATCTGAGATCTCACATCCTGCAAATCGAGGCTAGTTAGCTTTTATACAACTGCGTCATATCCAAATAAAGTGAACAAGTGATGAGCTTTGGCAAGACTCGTTGATGAGTACTATTACTAGATTGAAGGAATCTATGAAGCAAGCATCAGAGGAAATATGCCTCTCTTTATATTGGCCATTCAAGTACCAATTATTGTAACCTATTGGTAGTGACCAATGCTTTTCAGCTGTGGGCATGCTCCCTGGTGCATGCCTGTTTTTATTTGGTTTGCTTCTGGCTCCATTTACTGCCCAGCATTATGCATAATCCATGGGTTTGTTTTAAAACAAATAAAAATAATTTCATTGTGATGTGTGCCATAAATCATAGTTTGCATGTTGAGACTCGGCGCATGTTGGGCACCACTAAAATGCCTTTTTGACATTGATAATTAATCTTGTTATATATATTGGTAACAACATATTAATCTTGTGTATGCCAATCATTTTGGTTGGTTCTTAGCTAGCTGTTTTTTTTTTAATTTTTTTTTTCAATTGAGAGGCTCTCTTTTTTCTGATTTAATATGGAAAGCCATATTTTTCTGATATCTGAAGTGATTTTGATGCTGTGTTTGTTGTTGGTGTAATTTCAAGAAGTTCTCTTTGACGCCAACATCCCTTTCTTGAGTATTCTATCTCTATGTCAACCCTATTTATTGGTAAATTAATTTTATTTGAAAGAATCTGAAAGAACTTGCATAAAATATTTTAGGATCCCATCCTCGCGGAATCAGTATTTAGATGCTTTAACAGCTACGGTTGCTATTAGAGAAGGCAGAGATCCGACTTTATGAATACTCTCTTTTTGTTGCTGCTGGGTCAAGTGAACTTAATTATAGTGTTTGATTGGGGCTAATCTTGCTCGCTGAAGAGAAGGGATATTATATTTCCTTTATGCTATTTGAATCGAGTGGAAGACTTTTTTTCTAGGATTGTATATTTGTATTTATCAGACACTAGTATCATGATATATACCATGCGAGCAAAGTTTTTCTATTTTCTAGCATATAAGTTATGTGTTGGTTAATCCTTTTTGGATCAATTTTCTTTTATTTACTTTAGATGGTATTCATTTTCTCTTCAACCATATGAACTTAATTCTTTTCGTTTTGGATTTATATAAAGTTCCTCCTGTAATATTATTCTTTGCCTCTTATGCAGAGAGGCTCAACAAGGCGGTCTCGTATTCAGTTTTCTTTCCGGACTTCTCAGAATTCTTCAAATAGGAGAGGAGTACAGGCTCGTTTCCCTGCTTCTGCTAGAGTGTCACGGTTGAGGAGTCGAGTTTTGAACCAACCTCGAGCAGCACCATCTAGGACAAGGAATTTTCAGTTTTCTTCGGACATGGATTTAGATATGGTAAAGTTTTCCCCTTTTTGTCCCATACTGTATTTCTTGACTTTCAGCAATAACTGATTTATGGCTTTCTGATGCAGAGACTTGATATATTGGAAGCCATGGAGGCTGCATTTGGAGATGCTGATGACATTGGCATGGCTAGTCAAGTCTTCCAAATTCGACGTGATTTTAACGAGTAAGATTTTTTTGTTATTATTACTATTAGAACTTAGATTTTTTTTTTTATCGTATTAGATGATTGTATCATGCAATTTGGTAGACAATATATGTAGAGTTTACAATGTTGTCTTTTTTGTGGCAATAATTAGTGTCTTGGGCTGCGAAAGCAAACGCAATCTTGATGGTTGCTGATTTATGCTCAAATGTTAGGTATGTATCCAGATTTGGCGGCAGCTTTGGTAAGACTGGCTCTGGACAATGGTGCAGTCTGGCCAGACATACATGTGATTTTAAACGTATCCAATATTGTTTCCATATGATTTCCTCCAAGATGGAAAATAGACAGGTTGCCTATTTATTGGTATAAAATAGGTTTATTAGAAACCTTATAAATTTATGAATATTAGTTGCACACCATCCTCTTTTGGCTGAATATTGAAAGATGGAAGTCATTTCCCACTTAGAGTGGTTCTTGATTATATGTTTTGAAACATCAGTCACACTGATAGTGAGCAACTATTCTATGACTCTGGGTTGAAGTATCTAAAATCGTGGTAATTAGCAAAACGAAAGTACTTTACAAACAGGTGAAGTTATAACATCCCTAAATGGTTCGCAAACCTCTGTGTAAGTGATTTTAACATACACAATTTCCCTCCTTTTAAATCAGTTTTATCAACACATCAGCATCAGTTAGTTCAGACGTTTCATCCAAGCTCTGATCATGGATAGACCATCCAATTTGCAACTAGCACTTATGTTAATTCACTTTGGTTGAAGCTATTTTACTCGGACTTGGTTATGAGTGTCAGACATGGGTATGTTCAAGTTTTTCCTAGTTTTCCATGTATTTGGGTGGTCCTTGGAGGATCATACCCTTATATCCGTGCCCGATATGCTTTAGACATAGTTATTTCAAGAAAATGCTGAGTCGGAGCAACATAGAGTTGAAGGAAACTCAAGATGTTGAAAATTTGTAGAATAGTGTCTCATTTGTGTTGACAAGAGTATCTAGTATTGATATAGAATATCTAATGATCTTTCTAAAGCTTTTAACCTCAATTGTTAATCTTTATCTTCTGTAATTTATCCTTTTCACATCTGCTTTGTCATATTTTTATGTTGCTTAATGTTCTATTTACAATTTCCTATCGCCTCTGGATTAAAACTTAACTTGAAGTTGTTATATCTAGTCTCTGTTTCATTTTCTTGCAGAAACGACTATGAAATGCTGTTGGCCCTTGATGATAATAATCATCAGCATGGTGGTGCATCTATTAATCAGATTAACAGTTTACCAATGTCCAAAGTGCAGGTATATTTCCGGGCCATGTGATCAAACACGATATAGATAGGTGTTCCTTTTTTTTTGCTTTCCTCATCTGCATGCACGCTAATGAGTGTTTCGAATTCCTTTATCAATGCAGAATAATAATTTTGAAGAAGCTTGTGCCATATGTCTTGAAACCCCTGCTATCGGAGAAATCATTCGCCATCTTCCTTGTCTACATAAATTTCACAAGGATGTAAGGCTTTTTTATCTTGGCAATGCCACTTTGTTTTTCCTTTTTCTGGGATTGACTTTGAGTTGCGTATGGGGGGAAGTTAATGGGTATTTAAAGTTTTCCTCTTCATTCGTTTTTCGTGGCAGTGTATTGATCCATGGCTCAGCAGGAAAACATCATGCCCAGTTTGCAAATCATCTATAACTTGAATTGGAGCGTTCCAGCTGATTAGTCATTTTGCATGACAGTAAAACTTCTTAAGCAAATATTTATCGGAGATAGGTACAGATCTTTTTTAATCGACTCCTTGGACATTTTTGTTACTGAAAAGTTGTATGTTTCTGGTGTTACTTTTCCTTAAACTTCAATTGAATTCCGAAGAAATTGCCTCTTGTTCAAGGGTCCGGGAAAAGAAAAAGATAGTATCCATGAAACGTTGTTACTGAAATTTGTGTTTTTGATGTTGTCTTTTTATCTTGCCTGCAGATTTGGCCACTCTCATGATAAGCAGACAGACTGGGCTTTGAAAATCTAAAAGGAGCTGATAATCTATCATAGTAAAGCTGTAGGGAGGAAAATTATATTGTAGAAAGTAAGTTCATGCAATGGAACTGTTATTTTGTTGAAAACAGCTATTGTTTTGAATTTTTAGCTTTAAAATGGTGAATTAAATTATTTTTTCACCATTCTTTTTTTCCCCTATGAAAGCCATTATTGCTTCCTTAAAAGGTCTTTTGACAGCCATTTGCAACGGAATTATTCATGTTGCTCTCCTGCCCCATGTTTTTCCATTTCTTTTTTAAAACAAATCAGAAGTGAAAGAATTTATTTATGGAATAGCAAAAAGAAAGAAGGCCATGATTCAAAACATCAAGCAAATTATGAGTTTAGGGTATCTGTTAGCAAAATCTTTTTGAAATATGATCGAGTAAACTAGTTCATTTGCCGGGTCGAGATTAGGTCTTATACTAACAAGAATTGTGTTTGCTTAAACTTGGCCCAATGTGAAATGTTGGCAGCAAGTTTTGTTTTAGCCCAACTTGTTTTGTAAAAGCAATATTTAAGTTCGTACAAATTTATGCATAGAAAGATTATCTATTTTAAAAATGAATCGATTTTTTTTTTTAAAGGATATCTTTTCTTGAAAGAAGATCGGTCTTTCTTAAAAGAGAACTGATCTCTTTTAAAAAGAATTGATAATCTTAAAATTTGATATTAGTAAAAGTAAAATAAGTTAGGATGAACTAAAAAAAAAAAAAATCATTTGTTTAAGGTTTAGTTCATAATTTAAACAGATTTTATTTTTTATCTAAATTCTTTATTTGGATTCAGTATTTTAAATGGACAGTTAAGTTCGGACGCCTAATCTGACCTTATATAGGTCTATGGTTGAGTAGTACCTTTCAACTTTGAAGATGGGATGTGGGCACAAGCCAAGAACATGTTAGCGGACAAGATTTGGGCTTAGTACAATGCAAACGCAGCAAGAAACATTCGCACTGCTTGACTTAAATCTTATGCCAACTTGAGAAAAAACGGAGAGTTGAAAATTAAACAAAACAAGATATTTAATGGTTAGTATTTTGGACCAAAAAATATTAAGAAAACAAAGTCTATGTTTATCTATTCGTTAATTTATATAGCAGAATTGCCTTTGTTTTTTCCTTAAAAGAAAATATATATATATATATAAAAAGAAAATACAGAAAAATAAGCCGAATCGTTTCAAGAGATAGAACTAACGATACTTACATGTGTTGTGTTTTGCTGTTTTTTTTTTTTACTTTTTTTTTTCAAATGAACATGCAAACATAAATATAATAAAATTATAAGTACAAAACATAATGCATATTAAACATCACACTAATTATATTTAAAAGTATTATATTATTTTTATTATATTATTATTATATTTATCACTGTTAATATAAGAATTATCGAATTATGCTTTTGAAGTAGTATACATGCTACCCTCACGATTTTATTTTTTAAAAAAGATATCTTAATAAAAAAATAACTTTTATTTTATATATTACAATCGATATCATTAATTAATCGATGTAACGTAACATTATTGTCTTGTCCTAACAATCATGTGTTAATATTAGGGGCAGGAAGAGTAATATTTTTTACGTCCGTTTCTCTTTAAATGCAAATGAATTTAATAAACCAAATAGCAATAGGAATACACTGTTCGGAACACAAGAAAACAAAGCAAAACACACAAACAAGAGAAATGAACTTGCATAGTTATCTGGTCCATTAAAGATTAAAGATAAGTATTTTTAATTTTATACGTGAAGTAAAAAGTTATTAAATAGTTTATTTATTTTTTTAATTTTTAAATATATAATAAATATATTTGTTGATTTTTAACTTTAATAATAAAATTAAAAATCTCTTTATTATCGCTGTATTATATAATTATTTAATAAATTTTATTTATTTATTTATTTGGTCTTTGGTCCACGTGGGTACCAAAAGCTCAAACTAGACACGTGTTTTCATTAATACGTGCAATTGCATAATCTCAACAAATACCACAAACATGTCACTGAAGATCTGAGTGAAATGGGCAAAAAGAAAATATTTTTGACAAAATAAAAAAATAAAGTTTTTTCAAGAAGTGGGCCATATGGGTAGCCATGTTGGAGGCAGGAGGTTTTGGTAAACTATTAGGGCTGGCCCACCAACTGTCCATGGGAGCCCATGTTCCCCTCCCACCCTAATCCTTCATTTGCATCACAAAATTGTTTATATTTGGAAGCATTCCAATTTAATTTTTTTTGTAGTAAAATGATTCACATAGTTATTATTAAATTAAATGCTTCAATTTTTTTAAATTTAATAATTTTAAATACGATATTAAAAATATAATATATTTAATAAATATAAAAATAATATAATAAATATAATTAATACGATCAATTTAATACATGTATTATATTTATATTTAAAATTTTGATAATTTAATAATTTTTGTTGAGTTTATATTTACGTAATTGACACTAAAATATATAAACGATGACAATTATATATAAATTGCCAGGTTTAGAATCTTGTATATATTTTTATTTGCCAAGAATTTTAGAATAATATATATATATATATAT
>JBBYHO010000022.1:5969396-5987964 GCA_038382025.1 Adansonia gregorii | reverse complement strand
ATATATATATATATATATTTATGGAGAATTGATGACCCAACTTGGCAGAAAGAATGGATATTTTCAATGTCATGTTTTCTATTTTAATTTTTTCAAAGAATATTCAAGTTGGGTGAGAATTTTCCATTTTAGCTTATGTTATTACTAATGTAAGATAAATGGTCCAATTGACAAATGTTTATAGATGTTAATTAAGAATTATTAATTACTATTTAAAATTTGTTTCATTTAATATAATAATTTTATTAAATTTAAAAAATAATGTATCACTTAGATATTTTTATAAATATTATTTTAATTAATATCATTAAACATTTTTTGATATTTTCTTTAGTTAAAATATAAGCCGGTAATGAGCAAAATGAAAGTGGAGATGAATTATATCCATGTATGTATGCTAAAGGAATCCCCTTTCGAAGTTCAAACTCATCTCTTAAGCCTAACGTGTCTATTTCTCCACTACTGGCTAGATTTAGCTGAAGTTGTCACCTACTTTTTTCACTTTATATAAAGCCTCTCTCCATCCATAAAACATACCAAAAGAATTATCCTCACTAACATTTCATTTCCACAATCTTTCTTAACCCACTTTCTCCCCCCTCCCTCCTCCCCCCCCACCCCACCTACGCCCTTCTACCCATGCAATTGCAGCCCTCACTTCACTTCTTCACCACCACCTCACCAACCCCAAAACATGAACCTTTCCTGCAACCTCAATCTCCACTATTTACATGCAAAATTCTTATCAATCCTTCCAAAAAAAACAATTCCTCGAAATCCGTTACCGTTGACAACGCACCCATCACCATCACGACCACCTCAGTATCCTGAGGTTGAACCTATGATCGAACGAGAAGGCGTTTTGGTTCCACAAGAGCCGAACTACCCTGTTCACTTAAATCCATTTCAAAAGCTAGCAGCGGTAGCTCTGGACAAAATTGAGACTTTGGTGATCATGCCACTAGAAAAAAATCATCAATTGCCTAAAATGGTCGATCCGGCGGTTCAAATGTCAGGAAACTTTGCACCGGTTCAAGAGTGTCCGATTCAGCATGGTTTGGAAGTGGTGGGTCAGATTCCAGCTTGCCTACATGGCGTCTATATACGTAACGGTGCAAATCCTATGTTTACACCCTCAGGTGGACACCATTTATTTGATGGTGATGGGATGATCCATGCCGTTAGCTTGTGCCTTGGGAATAAAGCTAGTTATAGTTGTAGGTATACTCGAACAAGCCGACTTGTTCAAGAAGCCCGGTTTGGTCGGTGCATGTTTCCGAAACCAATTGGCGAGCTGCATGGACACTTGGGTTTGGCCAGGCTCGGTCTGTTCATGGCTCGAGCTGGTGTAGGCTTGGTTGATGGTTCACATGGCACCGGCGTGGCGAATGCTGGGCTTGTTTACTTCAATGGTCGATTGTTAGCCATGTCTGAAGATGATCTTCCTTACCATGTTAAAATCGGTGGTGATGCTGATCTCGAGACTATCGGACGGTTCAATTTTGATGATCAAATTGATTGTCCTTTGATCGCTCACCCCAAATTAGATCCTGTTACAGGTGACTTGCACACTCTGAATTACAACGTTCTAAAGAAACCTTACTTGAAATATTTCAAGTTCGATAAATTCGGGAAAAAGTCACGTGATTTGGACGTCGATATCGAGCAGGCAACAATGATTCATGACTTTGCTATAACTAAGAATTTTGTAATAATCCCGGATCATCAAATGGTATTCAAGTTATCAGAAATGATCCGGGGCGGGTCACCCGTTCTATATGACAAAAAGAAGACATCTCGATTTGGAGTTTTGCAACAAAACGATGTCGTTGGATCAAGAATCCAATGGATTGACGTACCAAATTGCTTCTGTTTCCATTTATGGAATGCATGGGAAGAAAATTCTGATACGGGTGATAAAATCATTGTCGTAATCGGATCCTGTATGAACCCGCCCGACTCAATCTTCAACGAGTCAAAAGACCTTTTACGAAGTGAACTATCGGAAATCCGAATGAACTTAACAACAGGACAGTCAACACAAAGGGTTATTATATCAGGGATGAACTTGGAAGCAGGTCAAGTAAACAGGCAATATCTGGGGCGGAAGACCCGGTTCACGTACTTAGCAATAGCGGAGCCATGGCCCAAGTGTTCTGGCATAGCAAAAGTTGATTTGCAGACGGGAAAAGTTACCAAGTTCATGTATGGAGCATGGCGGTTCGGGGGTGAGCCATTTTTTGTGCCTGTAAAGAAGCAGAAATTTGAACGCAATAATGAAGATGAAGATGAAGATGAAGACGAAGGATATATACTTGGATTGGTGAGAGATGAGGAGGAGGAAATGTCGGAGCTGGTGATAGTGAAAGCATTGAACATGGAGCAAGTGGCAGCCATTAGGTTGCCAAGAAGGGTTCCATACGGGTTTCATGGCACGTTTGTTAGTCAAGAAGAGCTAGGTCGACAAGTCACGTGAAAATATAGAGCATGGCTTTGGGTCTAATATTGTGTATTTATACGTACAGTCAAAATATAGAAAGCTTGCACAGGGTTTTCTTTTTAGTTTAATTATTAAGAAAATGAATTACAGTGTTCTAGTGCCCTAATTAAGCATCCATTAGTTAAGGTTTTAAGATTTAACATCATTAGAAAGGGATTGGGGAATTTCTTCTTTTTTTTTTTTTTGGGTATTTCCGTGTTGAAGAGAGAGACAAAAATGAGAAATGTTCTTAGGACTCGGTGTTTATTGTCTCAAAGGTGAGCGGTTGACGGCTTGTTCTTAAGTACTGATTCAATGAATTGAACTTATTTCCTAGGTTGTGTTAAGATGTTAACAAGTGTCGACCTTTGCGGGAAATGTTATGTTAGCACCATACGTATCAAATTTGATGCAAACTCAGAAAAATTCATTCATTTGTCTGAATTCAAATTCCATACAAAGTAATTTGCTTATAAAATCCCAATAATATAATTTATTTAATTCAAATTCTAAAGGTTTTTGAATTTGAATATTTATATATTTAATCTAAAATTACCTAATCTTAAAATAAACTATAATTTTATATATTGATTTATATAAATAAAAATAATATATGTAAAAGATTACAAGTCAATGGCTTAGCCAATCAAAGATTTCGAAAACAAGATAAACTCTTAGCAATTATCACTCTTAAGATTTTTTTTGTTTTTTAAAATTTAAATATTGTATAAGGGATATCATCATCTGCTGTACAAAATTAAAACATTGTATTACCGATAGCATCAAATCTATGTGTGTGTCTATATATATATATATATACATATTTGTATATGTGAGTTATCAAATCATTTAACACTTAGACTTTAAAACATAAATGGTCGTCTACCTTTTATGGTATGAGAGCTTATCGTTTAACTAGCCTTATGGTCCAAGTCTTTTTTTTTCTCCAATGGCAAAAGTTTGAGATGTCTATGGGTCAAATCGAGCTTAAACATGATATTAATTTTTTTGTCTGCCACGCCTGACCTAATCCAAAATATAGGCAATATTCTTGATAGACTTGGCCTAGATTGAAAAATAGAAGCCAGGGCCTGCTTTGATTTTAAGCCAACTCCACTTTTATCCAAGTGAATGATTTGGTTGTTATGTTGAAGATTGAGCAATATACTGGGTTTTTTAGTTAGCTAAGGATATGCAATGCATGCTTATGCTTTGCCTATAGCCAAACTTTTTTAAACTTGCAATTAAAAAAGTTTGGCTATGTTCATTTATTGGGTTAATCATTATTGTAGGATATTTAGATAATTATATATTTTTATAAATTATAAATTAATATTTTTTATATTATCAAACATAAATAATAAATTAATTATATATTTGAGCTAGTTTGAGCTTAAATTTTGTTGCATAAGACCCAGTCTGTTTTTGAAAATAGGCTTTGAAATTTGCTTAGGCCCACTTTTTTAGCTTAATATTTTTATCTAAACCTTACTAAATATAGAACCGGCTTTTGGGCTGGTAGACTGAGCCATGGACAAGTATAGCAACACCCAACCTCTTTATTGTGATGACTATAGCTAGATGTCTTTGTGGGCAGGGCCGGGCCTAAGTATGATATTAACATCATTTATGCTTGCCTAAGCCTGACAGGACCTTAAATATAGACTTTAAATTTTGCCTAAGCTTGCTTCATACCCACTCCTCTTATCATCTCACTCCCATGATCCTTTATCACAATGCTAATAGTAGTTGTCCTTTATTGTTTGTTTAAAGCTCTATTTGTATTTATCTTAACCCATCCATAATTTCGCTGTCTCTATTTCCTTTATTAGCCTTCTCCACAACTTTTCTTATGTCCAAATTCATTTTCTTTTGTTATGCATCCTATATCTCCCTCACTTTATCTTTTACCTTTGAAATAACTTTCTCTATATTTATAGATTTATGTACCACCACAATATTACACATTTCTTTCCATATTACCTAACAAGTATAAGCCACTAGGCTCTTTAATTCCATGGCAACTAAATCACTGCCTTTAATATCCTTAAACACTTGCATGATCTATCTATTGATTGTGCTCACAGAACTTTTATCTACCTTAAGTCTTTTACACACCTCATACCCTATTACTCTTGTCCATTCATATTAAACCATCATATGTTCAACAATTTCCACCTTATCATCACAAATTTTGCATATAGGTGTCTATATCGTCTTTTTTTCCCACATGTTATAAGCTGTAGGCAAGGAATTGTAACATAGTCTCCACATGAACACTTTAATTTTACTTAGTGTCCACATCCCCCATTTACAATTTTAGATGGACTTGTTAACTGAGTGTGAACTTGATGATCTTTTCTTACAACAATGTTCATTTTAAGAATTTGATATCTTGACTTGACTATGAAATTTCCATTCTTAGTATAAGGCCAGATCAATTCCTCCTGGCCTTTATTTTGACAAATTGGTATAAACTCAATGGCCTTTCTTTCTTCCATAGAAATCCAATTCTCGATTACATCTAGCTTCCATTCTTTGTTCTTTTTATCCATAATTTTTACCATTTTTTCAGGCAATTGCTTATCCACCAGACCTAGATATTGGAGCTTTCTACTTTTTAAATCCGGGATCCACTTATCATTCTAGATTGATGTCTCCTCACCTCTCATAACTTTCTAAACTAATTTTTCCTTTAAAAAATCCCTTTCTTCTAATAGACTAAAATATCCCTATGATGTATTAGATCTTTTTTTTTTTAGCTTTCATCACTAAGTTCTGTGCAAAGTAAAGACCTTTTAGCATCCCACCCATAACGAATTAGGCTCATGGATCATTGTCCAACATTGCTTAGCTAGCATAGCCCTATTGAACAACTTTAAATCTTTAAACCCTAATCCTTTCCTAACATTTTGCTTGTGACATTTGAATCCAGCTTCTCCAATACACTTTTCCTTTTTCCTTTTTTTGTCCCCACCAAAATTTAGCATTTGCTACATTCAACTCACCATATAACCTTTTTGAAAGCAAGCCATAGTATAAGCAAGAATTTCACTTGTAGTAACCCTGATCAAGATCTTTTTACCTCTATAGCATATAGTTTGCTATTTGCAATTACTTAATTTGGCCAGTACCTTCTCCTTAATAAAGCCCATTGCTTATATCTTTTTCTTCCCTCCCCTTCCCCCAAAATAGAATTCTTAAGTATGTTCTTGGGTGGTCAACTACTTTGATCTGTGTTGATTCACTTATCTCATTCTTAACTTGATATGGCACATTAGGGCTAACAATTACACTAAATTTATCAGAGTCAAACTTTCTGCCTAGATGCTTTATAATAATCTTGAATACAGTCTCGTTCAGAAATTATAATAGAGAAATTACTCTCAATTGAAGAAGAGAATTTGTTATTTCTTGATGCTGAATACAATAGAATGACCCATACTTATACTAGTTTCATAGGGGTTATGATTTATACTCGTAGAAGATAGCTCCTAGAGGAGATTATCAATTACAAGATAATTTAATTTTTATAAGATTATTTAATTTTTATCCAAGATTATTAGTTGCAAGAGGATATTATCTTTTGATCCTTATCATTCTCCCTAGGTTAGATTGGGCTCGCCTTCGAGTTAAACTCAACATCACCCTCAATGTATGACGAAAGTTAGCGACATTGAAAGTAGCAAAGACTCCATAAGCGCTTGGTAGTTCAACTTTGTACGCATTGTTGTTGATTTTTTGCACAACTTTGAACGGACCATCGGCTCAGGATGATAATTTGAAATTTGGTTGGTTTGGAAATCATTCTTTTTGCAAGTATATCCATACCAAGTCTCCTATTTTGAAAGTCTGTTGTCTTTTAAACTTGTCACACTAAGCCTTATATCTTAAGTTTTACTTTTGGATTCGCTCTCAGACTTGTTCATGCAACTTCTTGATTTCCTTTGCCTTTTGGTCTCCGTCGACGCTGTATTATCGCTGGTTGGATGAAAAGGTCAAGTCTAATAGACTAAGCAGATGCGTGCCATAAACTACTTTAAATTGACGCTTATCAGTAGCTTGATTAATTGAGTTATTGTAGGTGAACTTAACTTGTTCGAGTATAAGATCCCACTATTTCAAATTTTTCCCAACAAAGCTTTAGAGTAAGTTTCCCAAAATCCTGTTAACTCTTTCAATTTGTTTGTCTATCTAAAGATGGCTAGCACTACTGAATTAAAGCTTAGTTCCTATTTTCTTCCATAGAGTCCTCCAAAAGTTGCTTAAGAACTTGACATCCCAATCATAAGTGATAGTTTTCGAAATGCCTTGGAGATAAACAATCTCCTTGAAATATGATTCTACAACTTGAATAGCATCATTCATTTTTTGGCATGGGATAAAAAGTGCCATTTTTGAAAATCTATCCACAACTACCATTATGGAGTTTTTTTGTCTTTGAGTCTAAGGTAGTTGAAGAACAAAATCCTTACTTACATATTCCCAAGGTGCATCTGGAATAGGAAGAGGCATGTATAATCTTGTATTTTGGCTTTTGGACTTACACAAGTGGCAGGTTTTGCATCTTTGTATATGCCTATTGATATCTCTTTCAAGCTTGGGCCAGTACAAATTTTCTTTGACTAAAGCCATAATTTATTCTCGTCTAAAGTGACTTGCTAATCCTCCCTTGTGGGCCTTCCAGATAATTGCTTTTCGTAATGAGCATTGAGGAATGCAAAGAGTTTTTCCTCGAAATAAAAAATCTTTATGCCTATGGAATTGCTGGAAAGGTTGTGCCTTTATGTAATTCCATGCATTACGAAAATCAGGATCATCCTTGTATAGCCCTTTGATAACTTCAAACCCAACAACTTTTGCTTAACGAGTAGTTAACAAAGTATGACATCGGTTAAGTGCATCAGCTACAGAATTCAAGGTTCTTGCCTTGTTCTTGAGCACGAATGGATAGGACTGTAAAATTTCACTCCAAGCAGCATGTTTACGATTGATCTTCTATTGAGAATTTAGATGCTTGAGGGTTTTATGGTTCGAGTAAAGAATTAACTCTTTATTTAACAAATAATGACTCTAATACTGTAAAGCTTGGATAATGGCATAGAACTTCTTATCATAAGTGGAGTATTTGAGTTTGGCTTCATTTAACTTTTCACTGAAGAAGGCAATTGGATATCCCTCTTAGTTCATAACGGCACCAATCGTAGTATTGGAAGCATCATAGATGACTTCGAACACTTGGTCAAAATTTAGAAAGGGTAGCATAAGGGCTTCTGTCAAATGCTTCTTTAGTTTCTCATAGCTTTTCTGAGCTTGGTTTGTCCATTAGAACTTACCTTTTTTGATGCAGTCTGTAAATGGTGCAGCAATGGAATTAAAATTTCTAATAAATCTCTTGTAGAAGGAAGCTAATCCATGAAAGCTTTGAACATTTTGGGTAGATCCTAGAATGGGCTAACTGTTGATGGCCTTAATTTTGCTTAGGTCAACTCGAACACCTTTAGCGGTGATGATATATCCTAGAAAATTCACTTCATTGGTCAAGAAAGAACATTTTTTTAGGTTAGCATAGAGTTTCTGCTTCTGAAGAGTCTGGAATACTTGCTATAGGTGCTCTAAGTGATCATCGGGGTTTTGGCTATGGATGAAAATGTCGTCAAAGTAAATGACCATAGATTTCCCAATGAAGGGTTGAAATGTTTGATTCATCAGTCGTGTGCATGTGCTAGGGGCATTTGTTAAACTGAAAGGCATCACCATCCATTCGTACAGGCCATCTCTTGTTTTGAAGGTAGTCTTCCATTCATATCCATACCGAATTTTGATATGATGATACCCGCTTCATAGGTCAATCTTAGAAGAAATAGTTGCACCATGTAGCTGATCCAACATATCATCAAGCCGAGGTATCGAGAACAGATACTTGATGGTGATCTTGTTGACTGTTAGACAATCGACACATATTTTCCAACTTTCATCTTTCTTAGGTACCAAGAGTACAAGCATAGCACAAGGACTGACACTTTTTCGAATCATTCCTTTCTTTAACAACTCTTTAACTTGTCATTGAACTTTAGCATGTTCCTAGGGACTTATCTTGTAATTAGGTTTATTAGGAATTACTACTCCTGGGATAAGGTCAATTGCGTGTTGGATATCATGTATGGGTGGTAGTCCAAGTGGAATTTTGTCAGGTACGACATCTGAAAATTCAGCTAGCAATTGTTTGATTTCTAGCAGAATGGTGGTTTCTTTATTTGACTCAAGCAATGGGACTAATCCCATGGTTTGGGCTTCTACTTTCGTCATCTTGAGTTGTTCTTTTGGAATTAAAGACAGTAGCAGCTATGACTTATTCTTGCCTTGGTTATATTCACTAGGTGGAAATGGTGCTAGCTTGATCTTCACTCCATCATTCACAAAGGAATAAGTGTTTGCATAACCATTGTATAGAGCATAGTGATCATATTGCCAGGGTCTTCCTAGTAAAAGATGAAAGGCATCCATGGGAACAACATCACACCATACTTTATCTTGATAGTTCTTGCCAATTGAAAAAGAAACAAGGCATTGTTTAGAAACTTTTATCTCATTTCCCGTGTTCAACCATTTTTTTTGTATGGATATGGATGAACTTGAGTGGATAGGTTTAGCTTCTTCACCATGTAGTTGGATACTACATTCTCACAGCTTCCATTATTAATGATTATATCACATACTTTGCCTTGGGTAATGCAGCGGGTGTGGAAAATATTGTGATGTAGCTGTGACTCCTTTTTTGCTTGCGCTGTGTGCAAGCTTTGCCTGATCATCAGTGTTTCACCATGATCGGTAGACGTGACTTTTTCATTAAATATTGGCTCCTCATCAAATACGGGCTCATTTTCTTTTTCAAATACTGCAAAAGCTTCTCCTTCAATTACGATGACAACCTTATGATTGGGACATTCTGAAGCAATGTGGTCGAAACCTTGGCATTTAAAACACTTAGGTGCTTTGAAGCTGGATTCTCTGGCAGCTTTAGGTGGAGGCTTGCTTGAAGAGCTGGGTTGCTGAACTAAAGTCCTACGGACATCAAAAGAATTCTTGGTAGAGGAAGGCGGTTAGTAAAAAGGTCTTTTGGGTAACTACTTCTCAATACAGATGGCTAGATGAATGACATCATCTAAAGTCCAGTATTGTTAAAGTTGGACCTGATGGGCCGTGTTAGTGTTCAACCGTCTAAGGTAGCAAGCTATTATTTGCTCCTCATTTTCTTGGATATCATATTTCATCATGAGCTTTTCAATTCCCTGGTATATTCTTCTACAGACAGAGTCTTTTGGTAGAGATTATGTAGTTAAAGAAAACAATCTTGATAATAATGTTTGAGTAGGAACTTATGTGAGAGCTCGTGTTGCATCTTTTCCTACATTTGAATCTTATTTTTTTCCTTCATGCTTACGCTTTCTCTTAAGATTTTCCCACCATATGGAAGCATGCTTCTTAAGCTTGATGCAATAATTTTGACTTTTTGGTCCTCTGGCACCTCTTTATATTCGAACACTTGCTCAACTGTTTGGAGCCACTCTACGAACTCGTTTGGTTAGAGCTTCCCTTCAAAATCTGGAATGTCCACTTTGATATCGCTGTTGCGGACTGTCGATCTTTGAGGTCAATGATTGTCAGTTGATGAAGTGACGTTACTATCTGAATCATCTTCTATTTACCTTCCTTATGCATCTAACTAGGCTCGTTGAACATTCACATCTCTTATAGTAATTGAACTTGTCGTCTCAATTCTTCTATCTCAACTTCGTGCATAGATCTTCATCTTGGAGGCATATTGTAGGCTAATGAAAACAAAGGGTATGGCTTAGGGATGAAATTAGGAATTAAGTTCAAAAGTTAGGGTCAAAATAAAATTTTAAGAAATTTAGGGCTTGGGTGTAATTTCAAGAAATCAAGGGGTTAGTTTACAATTTTGAAAAGTTTAAGGGTTGATAAGAAAATTTGAAAAAAATAAAGGGTTGTATTGAAATTTTAAATAGCTTAGGGATCAGAATGCAATTAAGGAAAAATATGCTGATTGGGTGATGACATGGCAGTAAGGACATGTGGCAGGTGATGGTTGGGTAGCCTGACGATGATTGGACAAAAGGTTGATGGGGATGATGTGGCAAAAATGACACATGGTAGATTATAGTTGGATGATGTGGCAATGACTAGACAAATATGATGACTAGATGATGATGTGGCATATGCGACATGTGGCATGTTACGTTTGGCTGATGTGTTACTGGCTGGACACCTTAGTGCTAACGTGGTAGCTGACATGGTGGTCTTCAACCTTTGGCTAGCACGTGCAGCGTATGGAGCGTGTAACTGATATGTGGGAGCACGTGCTATACCTTTCAGCGATGGAACTTTCCAATCCAAGGTTTTTCGACATCCTGAACACAATGGAGACTTCTTTTTGATGAAAAATGACCGAAACTATGAATTTCAAAGGTGACAATGATGACTCTTGTTAGGCTACTTTGAAGTCTTCAACTTCAGGCTATTTTTCAAACACTCATTGTCTCTAGAACTCTGCTCTGACACCAAAAATGACCCAGAAATTAGAAAAAAAATTAACTCTCAATTAAAGAAGAGAATTTGTTATTTCTTGATGCTGAATACAATGGAATAACCCTTATTTATACTAGTTTCATAGGGGGTTATGATTTGTACTCCTAGAAGCTAACTCCTAGAGGAGATTATCAATTATAAAATAATTTGATTTTTATGAGATTATTTGATTTTTATCCAAAATTATCAATTACAAGAGGATATTATCTTATGATCCTTATCATTCTTCATTATCTCGTGATACTCAATCAACCTCATACAATTATTAGTATTAGCTTTAGCAAAATATAATGAATCATCAGCAAATAGTAGATGTAATAGAATAGGACAATTCTTTCCTAACTCCACTCTTGTTACAAACCTATCTTGATTTCTTTATGCACATTTTTGAACAACACATCAATAACAAATAAAAAGAGATAAGAAGAGAAGGGGACACTTTGTCTAAAACCGTTAAATGGATGGAATCTACTAGTTAGTTTACCATTTGGAATTAAAGAATATAAAACTAAAGTTACATATTCCATAATCCACTTCACCCAGAGATTATGAAATCCCATGTTAAGAAGAACAGCCTTTAGAAAAACCCATCCTACTCTGTCATACACTTTATTCATATCCAATTTAAAAGCCACTTGGTACACCCTTCCTTTCTTTCTTAACTCCATGTGATGAAAAACTTCTTATGCCATTATTATGTTGTCATGAATCTACCTTCTTGCCACAAAAGACTTTGGTTTTCTGTTATCAATTCCCCTAAAAAAGTTGCATTATATTCACCATAATCTTTGCAATCACCTTGTAAACAAAGTTACATAAGCTAATTGGTTTATGTTGATTGATTTTAGTAGGACCTTTTACTTTTGGTATAAACTTAATTTTAGTCATATTTAGTCATATTAACCTCCTCTTCCATACCACACCTAAACTCTGACCTGCCTTAATCACCTCATCCTTTATAATGTGCCAATACTTTTGATAAAAAATCTCACTAAATCCATTAGGGCCCACTACCTTATAAGCCACTAGTTGAAACACAGCGTCCTTATTTGTTTTTTTGTTACATCATTACTTAGCATTTCATTCTTCCTACCATCAAGAAGCATAAGAATCTAATCCAATCATTCACTATGACAATATTGGTGCAATTGATTTTAGTGTTAATCTTGTTTTCCACTCTTAATCGAAGCACTTAACTTTTGATTACCAATTTATCACACATGATCAATCTGGTCATCTGAAAGTCTTCTACATTTCCAAAGTTCATCAACTTGCTCATGGCCTAACCAAACCTCTAGGTATACAAATGTTTACATTATTAAGATCCAAGACAAGTGTAGCCAATGGCTCCACCTTCTTATGGGGTCATGTAAAGGATAACAAGTAAATAGGTTAGCCAATTAAAGAATTCAACAAGAAGATGAATTTTATGCAAAAATCACTTTCAAGATTGTTCTATTCTTTTAAAATTTAAGTATCATATTAAGGATTGCAATAATCTATTATTTAAAATTTAAACATTGTATTACCTATAACATGACCTTCATGTATGTGTGTATCAAATCAATAACACTCATGGCTTTAACAAAAAACCAGTCCAAACTCAAAAAAATCATTTAGTTTATCTAAAATCAAATTTAATTCAATTTAATTTGACAACAGAAAGTCAACAATCTAAACCTACCTAATCCAAATCCAAAACTAGTTAAATCCAAAAAAATTCAACTTTGAATCATCTAATATCTAATTTGAATTACTCAAATTTAAATTAAATATAATTTTAAATATTAATTTAATAAAAATAATAATATAAATTATTAATTTATTTTAATTTTATAACTTTAATTTATTTTTTAAAAATATTTCTCTTTACAAGGATAATTTTATTTAATTTTGAATATTATCCTTCTTGATTAATAAAAGAACAAAAAAAAAAACTTTTAGTTTGATTTTAAAATTTATTAGTATATATTATAAATGAAATAATTTATTTTCATTTTTTAGTGAATAAAATAATTAAATAGACCAGTAAGAATCATTTTAAAACAAAAATTAAATTACTATAATCCAATAAATCTAATTATAAAACTTTTACAATAGTTTACTATAAATTTCATAATAAAATCATTACTTTTAAAATTGGATAAAAGAAATTCTATCTAAAAATAAGTAAAAAGTAGATTGTAAACATAATCATGCGTGGTTATGCCGTTATACATAGTCAGAATATATATTCTAAAATATATCCACATATTAGACTTTAAAATATAAATTACAATCCCAATATTGTTATATTTGACTTTTAAGTAATAATTTAATTTCAATAATAGTAATATCATTCATCATATAATTCGTAATTTCATATTGTAAGTATTATGGATCTATTTGAATTTTTGTCATATATTACATATATGGTTAATAGTTAGTCCTAATATAATAATATTGGATTGGCTTAAGAAAACAATAACTTCTTTTTAAAGTTTAAAATTGAAATATTTTTGGAATAAAAATTGAAAATTGAACTGATATTTGTGGGATTTGATAAAAATTAAAGCAGTGAAACCATGGCTACATCCAATTAAACCTTAAGTAAAAATATTTTCATTTAATAGAAAAGTAAAATCACATATTTTTCTTTTAGTTAGGAAATTAAGTTTATTTTAAAGCACACAAAATACAATGTTTATAGTTACTTTTAGAATATTATTTATTTATTTATTTTTATATTATAATAAAATTTTAATAAAATATGATTTGATCAAATAATTTGTTTAAATGTTAGTATGATTTGATTTTAAAATATATTAAATTAAACTTAAAATAAGATAAGTCAAAAATGGCTTAATTTATAATCGAATTAAACTTAAAATAAGATAAATCAGAAATGACTTGAACCATAATCGTCTTGAACGAGAAATGATTTAAACTTGGGTTTTACCCAAATTCTAAGTCCTAAATTAATTTAATCAAATTTGATCTGGTCCAATCCTAATCCATTCCAATCCAATTTAGCCTGGTCAGTTAACAAATCTTGTTAGCAATATTTCTTTTGTTTTAATAAAATTTATCAAGAAAGAAATTATTTAGCTGTCAATGGGACTGATTGAGGTAAGATTTGTACACTTCTCTTTTAAGTCCAATGTAATTTTTTTATTAAGATCAAAGGCATATCTAGTTTGGAGGCCTTCCTCACTTAACAGGTCAAATTAATTTAGTTTAAAAGATTATTTTGAGTTCAGATTACAATAAAATTAATAATTACTTTTTAATTAAAATGTTTTAAATTTAAATTTAAATTTTAAATTCATATTATCACAGGTCAAATTAATATTTTGTTTTAATTATTTCAAGAACATTATGAATTCGTATATATATATATATATATATATTTACTTTTTGATAAGTCAAAATATGTGGATTTGTGTATGAAATTTTTTTAAATATTTTTAAAGTTATTTTTGTGATAATTTGCTTAACAAATGCTTACACACACTGATTAAAAATATTTTATTTTAGAAAAAAATTCATTTAATGCATTATTTTTACAAAAGTAAAAATATAATAAATTAATTACAATTTTCTCACTTGCAGAGCTGGTTAACATTTAATGGTCTTGTAGAAGCCATGTGCTATAATCGTACGTCCATTCAGCCACGATGTTACGGTTCCATTCCATTACCAGTAACCCTTAAAATTCTATTTTCTAAACTGTAAAGAATAGATGTACTCGTAAGAGGATTAAGTCACACAGCCAAACGCCTTTGAACCAGGGCAAAGTAGCAAAGTTTGTTTGCGTTCAAAAATATGGATAATTTTTTATTTAAATTTATTTATATTTATAAATAAATAATATAAATTCGTTTAGGTTCATTCATATTTTTTTAAATATATTTTTAATTTAATTTTTAAAAATTAAATATATTTTTAATAAGTTCTTTGTTAATACTCTTTAAAAACTATATAGTATGATTTTTTTATAAAAATGTTTCAATAAGTTAACAACTAGTGTAATAAAATTATAACTATTATTATAAAATATATATAATTTTATCATAAAATGTAAAATTATAATTAAAAAACTTTATTCAAGTCGACCCAAGCTCAGACTTAAAATTTTTTATCCAAGGTCGACCCATTGTTTAAACAAGTTTTATTTTTTTGTCGAAATTTATTTTTTAAACTTAATATTTTTGTACAAAATTTTTTAAATATTAGGCTGACTTTAGGTGGTTTACTATATATATATATAATATTTAAAGTAAAATAAAAGTTATTATGAAATAGATTTGTTTAAGAGTTGGATTACTTTTTGATTCAATAAGTTTGGTTTCAATAAGTTTTTAAAATTTGGGCTTGACTCAAATTTATTTGTTAATTTTAAATATTTTTTATTTATTTTTAATTTATAAATGATCTTTAAAAATAAAATATAAAAAAATTACTTTTAATATTATAAAAAGATCTTAAAGGTTACACGAGCTAGATTGGGCCTTTACCCCAAAAAAAATATACCCAAACTTAATTTGACTTGACCGATTAACAATTTTAATATGAAAATATTAAATTTATATAATTATATATTATATTAAATTGCAAACAATATATAAATTTTCTATAATAATTTTTTTTCAATTTTTAGATATTATAATTCATGTTGCTTAAAAGTTTAATAAGAATTAAAGTTTCAATGTCAAAAAATTTATAGTCTAATTAAAATAATTAAAAATGCACATAATTATTTAATATTATAAAAAAATAAGATTAAATATACATTTAAAAAATAAAATAAGTTAAATATATAATTTGTATTAAATATTGTAATGGTTTTAAAATTTTTTTACTTTTTCATGAAAACTATGAACTCAATAATTAATATATGTTTGATTCATTGACTGAGAAGATAAATAGAGAGAATTAAATTAATTGAATGATCTTGTTTACAACAAAAGTGCTATCAAATATATCATATCAAATGCAAATTCTACGGGGATTAAATTAAAAAATTTTGAAGGGGCAAAATATAAATATACCTTATTTTCAAATGGTGACTCAAGGTATTCCAATAATCTTAAGAAATTTAGAGGGACCAAATATAAATATACTTTATTTTCAAGTAATGACGCAAAATATTTGAGGGAATTATTTAAGGTTAGCGTCTCTATCTATTTTAATGTATAAAATAACTGAGTGGGTTGGTGTCATGAGTTAAGTAATATAATTTAGTTAATAAAATTACTATTTTATTAAAATATTAAATAGAATTCATATTAATGGATATAAATTAAAAAAATATTATTATATTTAATAATTTTTAATAAAACAATTTTAAAATAATTAATAAAAAAGTTAAGAAAAAAAATCTATTTTTCTTAAAAACTACCCAACCACCTTCCTTAAAAGGCTACCAATATCTTCCTCAACCTGTCAAAGTGGCTCAATGGGAACGGATGAATCGTTTCCCCTTTTTAACACAATTTTCGCAGAATAGAATTCGAATTTAGTCCCAAGTCGACTAACTCCATTTGTCTTCTAAAAACAAAATGCCTTAGAATTTCTAAATTATTTCATCTAATATTAGAATATCTATATATTGCTTTTGTAATTAACTTGTATACATATTTCTTTTCTATTATTTTGACACAATATGAATATGATTAATTTCTTTTTCTGTTTTTAAGGGTTAGATTGTAATGGGGGATTTCAATCTTGAAGGCACAAGTTTCCTACCCTAAATCTTTGGTATCTAACCATTAATTTGATTGCTTTCCTACTTATCAAAGATTCTTTTTCACTTGTTTATGAATTGGGCCATAGGTTCTACTTGAATTCAATCATATTTGAGATATGTTTTTGATAATTTTAAATAATAAAATTTTTATTTAAATTTAATTAAATAATATATTAATATTAAGATAAAATTATTTTATAATATTTAATACATTTTAACTAGTAAAATAGATTTTCAAACGGAATTGAGATTAAGTGAGCATAAATTTTTTTTAATAAGAGTTTAGCTTGATTTGATATATGTAGATCTCTACCGATGATTCTTGCTACATGAAATACTAATTTTAATTAATAATTATTAAATTATCAATTTTTTTTGGATAATTATTAATCATGTCATAGGACAAAAAAGGGTAGTGGTGGTGGTGACACTTCTGTCACCAATTTTGGTTATGGCTTTAACTTAATGCATGGTTGACAAATAGAAAGCAAGAATTTTAGAGTTGACTAAAGGCAAATCAATTGATGCATTTTCATTTTTCTTTATTTTTTCCTTTTTGGATCTTTAGCTTTGCAAACAACCAACGACGGCCACCAAATTGACAAGTATCAAACTTCACAAAGTTTTTGTCCTTAGCTGAAGGTGGACGAATGGTTCTTTAACGCAAAGTTACACCAATAATATATGAGCTTAATTTATTATTGTAGCTATTATTATGTTTTGATAATATGATCATAAATACTGAGTTTTTGACAATAAAAAGGAGAATTCCTTTCTTTACAAACTTGGCCACTTCTATACATATTATCCTTATTATTTTGATAGCTAAGTTGCGATCTGATTTTTTTGAAGGGAAATGGAATTCAATACAGATATTTATTCAAAAGATACATATACTTATTGAGTATAATTCATATCCAATAATTTACTTCAAACCCCAAAAAATATTAAAAAATCTTAATTATAAGTCATTCCATGGTTGGTTTGGTGGTAGATCCACTTAAAATTTATATTTGGCTCATTGTTGAAAGCATGAGTTGAATGCTTGGTTATGTCATTTTAGGTACTCTGATTCCCCCATAAATTTTAGGTTCTGAGCAAACCCCAAATTGCATTGGGAGAAATTTGAGTAAGGAACTTAGGTTTGAGTTTCTGTTGTCAGACGTCTATATTAAAAAAAGTAATTTACAAATTAGGATAAATTATTTGGATTTGGTTCATTGAATGGTTTGTGGATATATCACTGTTCAAATGGTGAAGAATTTGAACTTTATTACCTTTGTTTAAGGAATTGAAAGTTCATGTATATATCTTATCTCACGTTTTTTTCAATTTAAACTAGACAAATACGAAGAAGATCTATCATATATTTGCATGTTCCGTCCGATCCGTAAACAAGTGAAGGTCTAACCTATATTGATATGACAGCTTGGTTATTATCATTTTGTATTCATATGCAAATGTTTGACACCCTCAAATGCTAATGAATCATCATTGATTTTGGGGGGACAAGATAGGATAGAAACATGATAGCCACGAATAAAAATTCGGATTTTTCGGTAGGCTTTGTTAGTGGAATGGGCAGACACAAAATAGTTGGACACTAAGGAATGAGGATAGGCTTAACATTTTGCTTAGTTTGCTGCAAGCATTTAGTTTTTCATTTGCCAGAGACTACATACAGATGATTTCAAAAGAGCAGACAAGTGGATGGATATTAGGAAAATGACGGCGGAAGTTGTGAAACTATA
>JBBYHO010000022.1:5958966-5969296 GCA_038382025.1 Adansonia gregorii | reverse complement strand
ACAAATTCTTTATATTATAAGATATGTTTTGATGCAAGAACACATATCCCATAATTCAATCTTACGAAACCAGTTTTTGCATTTTGATTGGTAAACAAAATTTGGCTGGAATTTGAAACTTTCACATTTGACTCAATTCTTCGAATTGCTGAACCTATTATATAATTAAACTAATAATTATTAATTTTATATTAAAAAATAATCACATGATGTTTCTATATAGAAAAAAAGAAATAGTTCCAAGGAATGTGAAAGTTGAAAGCTTTGATTTTCATTTAATTAATGCTGATTTTAGATCATTAATATCATGTACTCATTTGCATAGCATTGATTAAATACCCAACTTGTGCATTAATATTTACTACTTAAGATATATGGAATCATACTGTTTTCATGATACTTATTAACATATTTATTTTATTTATATATTAAAAAATGTTAAACTAGTGTCATTAAACACATATGTAAATTATATGTTAAGAGAGAAAAAAATAAAATTAATATATTATTTTTTTAATTTAATAAAAGTAAAAAGTAATGTACTAAACCCAAAATATTTTTTTCTTTAAAATAATAATGAAAAATATTTTAACTAATATAATTATTAAAATTTAAACTTCTGTCACTAGTAGTTATAATAATAAAGTCATATACATATATATATATATATATTCTTTTAGAATTTTCATTGCTATGAGTTTCCTTTCCTTGAATCATGCAAATTCTTGGCATAATCAAGCTTTTTTTTTTTCTTTTGCTTATTTTGCAAGCCAACTTTAGTCATGTAATAATATATTAATATTAATATTAATATTAATATTAATATTAATAATAGCTAGCATTTCTATTTCAGTCCATAATCTGACTGCGATGACTTTTTTTTTGGGCTAGAATAAAAAACGAATTATTTCTTTGGCTGTACACCAGTTCATAGTCTAGCCAGACTGAATCATAGCTCAATTTTTTCTAGATTGCTTTGCTTTAAGTTTGTTGGACCTATATCACTATTTAAAAAATATTTAAAATTTTATTTTTATATTATTATTTATATATTTTATAATAAAATTAAAATTAAAAGTTTTAATTAATGAATGATAATTTGGATCGACTTAAGTTGAAAAATTTTTCGTTTATGCTCGGGCCTTTATACAGGTCTAGTTGTTTGATAAGAAAGAGATATTTTCTTATTTATTGCATATGAAGCTTTTAAATTTTATAAGTATAATTAATAAAATGACACTTATATATTTAAAAAATAAAAATAAAAATAAAAAATATGACTCTTTCTTAACTTTATTTATAAAATTAAAATATCCTATCACACGAGGCCGCTGAACAACAAATTGGACTTTAGTTATTGTACACCAAAACGGAAATTTCCCTCGGGATTTTGTTTTTCTACTTGGAAAATATATTCCCCTGCAAAATTTCTCACGACAATAAGACCATTATCCAATCCTGATTCAGACTAGTGTATTTGAATAATAATTTCGTTAAACGCACGAGATAATATTCTTTTAACAATTCTTTAGGCCCCAACAACTATAGAAAATAATAATTCCTAAAATATTTTTAAAATAATACATAAAGGATCATGTAATACTATAAGCAAATTTTCACTGAACAGTCTTTACCTTCTCATCTAAGCATTTTCTCAAAATATGCATTTACAACTTGTTTTGTTTTTCTTTGTACTTAAAACCGAACTCAACGTTATTCTTAATTTTTGCAATGCGCATGTTTTAACAAGTAGCTATTTCTGGTCACCGTTATTTGAAAAACCTGTTTTGGAGAATATACCACAACTATCATCTATATCTTAATTACCATCGGTGGGCATATTCATGACCCTTCGAATAATTTCATCTATTGATGATTTCATCACTGTATCTTGTGTTTTTCTGTTCGTAAGTTATTCACGTATTTTAGTAAAACAAAATAATAATATACATGTATAAAGATTGAAATATAGATTTTTTATAAATTAATAAATATTAATTTAATCAATAATTGAATAAATTATTTTATAAATTAAATAACCTTTTCTAAATAATTTTTTTAGTCCCAATAATATTATTTTTCAAGGTTTTATTGTACTAATAATTTTGATGATGATTATAATAAATAAAAAATAAAATAGATAAAATTGTCTAAAAATATTTACTGCATATATTATCGGTGAAAATTTGAATTTAATTTAATTATATATATTTTTTAAAATTTTTTATAAAAGAACAAATATAGTAATTTTTAAACTTGAGTTAAGAAGTTAACACATGTTGAAGGCCTTACAAGCATTAAATTGATGAAGTGAATTTTATTTATTAATACAGTAATTTTGAGTTGCAATATTAATATTTTTGGTCCCTATTTCAATGCTCACCAAAAAAGGTCATAAATATTCCTTAAAAAAATAAACATAACAAAAGGGAAACACATCATTCTATCTAACAACAGCCATGTGATACGAGAAAGAAATGAAAAGGGAACAGAATTCCAATTTCGTACCGCCTTTTAGTTCTATCTTGCTTGGACTCCATTTTCCTCTCTTTACAGAGGCCGTGATTGGCGCACACGTAATCCATTTCCATTCCAGCAATATTTCAATTCATTTTTTTTTACTATTAAAAAAATAAGTTCACTATATTTATTATTTTTGCTCGTTAAACACATTTATTATTCAAAACCGGAAATTCAGCAGGAAACCGTGACATTCCTCTCCGCCCCCGTACGGCCACAGCCCGTATTATCCGATGTGGCATTTTCCCCACGGTTAAAATGGTCAATTAACTTGTTTATCCTCAGTGAAGTGGCAGGCAATGTTAGAATGCACCTAACAACTTTTTTATACCATATAAAAATATATTGCGCGTATGATATATTTTAATAATATTTAAATTTTATATAATTATATTTTGTGTCATAATTATATTAACAAATTTAATATGTTAAACACATATAATATATTTAAGATATGATTAAGGAATCATATTATAAATATATAAATTTGTTAATAAGTATCTATTAACACATATAAACATAATAATTTAATGTATCATAAATATTTAAATATATTTTAAAAGCATGGTAATTTAATGTTTATAACTGTGTAGACATTTAAATTAACTTGTTTAATACATTTATATAATTCATGTTATATAAATTTTAATATGTTCAAATTAGTGTTGTATAGATTTTGATACATAAGTGTACTTATCTCATAAAAAATTTGACTTTCACTTAATCTTGATGACTTAGGAGACTTTTGCATCCTAATCGTATTATTCATTTCATTCGTATCATAATCGTGTTATGTCGTATCACATCTAACACATATAAGAACCGTGTCATGTTTTTGTTATGAGATTAGACACGTTTATTTAATAGTATTATATTCGTGTTTCAGTTAATTGTATTGTTTCAAAAATGAAACACGACACGATAATATAAACTAGAGGTCTATGTGATTGGATGGGTTAGGTTAATTCAAAATGAATCGTTTTGAGTTCTTAAATTTTTTTGATTTGGCTTGTTTTGATGTAGAGTTATTTTCAGTCATTTCAAGTTTGGATTGTTTTGGTTTTAAGTAATTTCGAGTTTGGGTTAATCAAGTTTGAGTCATTTTGAATTTGAGCTAATCAGATTTAACACTTAGATTAATAAGTTTTAGGTCAATCAGGTTTAACACTTGTGTTTATTATATTTGGTTATTTTGAGTTTGAATCATTTCAAGTTAATTGTTTGAATTAATTAGGGTTCAAGTTACTTCAGGTTTCATTAATTTTTGGTTTGATCATTTCAAATTTGAGCTATTTCAAATTGTTGACTTTTCTGATTAAATTAGATTGGATCAAGTTTGGATTCGGTGAGTTGATCAAGTTTTTAGATTTGGTGAGTTGATCAAATTTTTATACTCAGATTAGAATTAACAAATTTAATCATTCGTATATTCATATTTTTTTTATTATGTTAATAATTATATTTAAAATATTATATATAATACATTAATAATTTATATTAAATATATTTTAAAATATTTATATCATTGTGTTATATTGGTATTATTCCTTTCTCGCTGTATTTTTTTGTTTTATATTTTACTTTTTTTTTATTATCACAGATGGACCCTGAACGAGGGACGTGGGAGACAGTGGCGGCTAGGTAACTTGGGTTAATTGGTTAAAATAAACCTAACCAGAAAACGCAAACATTTTGTAGTTTGGGTTAGTAACGACTAACGACGTCGTTTTCTCTTATTTATTTATTTTTATTATTTTGGGTTGCTCGTGGCTCTATAAAAACCGTTTCCTTGGAGCTTGAACTCTGACTCAGCCTGCTTCTTCTTCTTCTTCTACTACTACTACTACTTTTTCTTTTCTTCTCTCTCTCTCTCTCTCTCTCTCTTTAAGCTTTTCCTGTTTATTTTCTTTTTCTTGTTTTTGAGTTGTCTGTTTGGATAGAGAGAAAGCTTTCGAGTGTCGAAAAAGCAGAGAAATTTGCAATGGCGTTTTCAAAGAAGTGGGTTTTCGCTTCGTTAGCTGTTCTGTTTTTGTTTCTTGTGGTAGGAGCACCGGCCACTGTACGGACCACCGACAACGTTTCCAGGTTTCTCTCTAAAAGCATTTTCTCCCTCTTCAACTTCAATTCTGAAGCTTTCTTTCCCTACATTGTTTCTCTCTTTTATTTTAGTAAAAGAACGAAAACAGAGGCTCCTCTGTTTTTTCTTTGTCATTTGGGGGTTTTCCCTTACCAAAATCTTGTTTCTTTTATTTTTATTATCATCAAATAGAATAATAATCCAAATTATGTAGAATTTTCGTTGGCTAGATCTCTTCAAAACCATCATTAACACGTATAAAATGAGATTTCACTGTCCCCTTTTAATGCAAACGGAAAACGAGTAAATGACTTTTTATGTCATTTTTACAGCAATGTGGAGACAGAGAAGTTGCAGAGCTCAAGGAACTCAGCAATGGCAGCTAGGTAATGCAGAGCTCTCAAACACTTGTTAAAAAAAAACTGATCATCTCAGCCGTTAGTTTTGTCCTTTCGTTTATGTTTAGACCGCTGGATAATGGGGGCGGTTACTATTTTATCCATTTCTAACCATAAATTGGTGATCCCAGCCGTTGAGATCCAGATCCTTAGATCTCAACCATTTATTCCGTCAGTAGATTCTTCTTTCTTTGGTTAGTTAACCAGAATTACCCTTCCAGTAAAATTCCTATAGAAGAGAAAAATGGAAATACAAAAGGGCATTTTAGTCATTTTATTAATTCCCGTCGACGGTTCGCCTCGCGGTGTCTTCTTCCACCCTTTACATTTTAACGGTTTTGCAAGTTTTGGACAGTCCCCTCTTTGAGCAGTGTACTTGCTTTTGTTTATATCTATTTTCGTACTCGCTTTTATAAATTGACACATGTCTTTTCACAGAGAAATTTATTTATAACCAATGGAAAAATAGGGATTAGGGTAATAATTACATTATTTTTTATTTAATTAATTTATTTAATTATGAGTTTGGTTTGGTTGTGAATGGAAATTAATTTTTCAGGTCAGAAGAGGTGAAGCCATTGAATAAACATGCGGTTCCAGATCCAGTGGCGGTAGCAGCCGAGGTCGAGTCCATCATTGACATGTGAGTCTCTGTTATTAATCTAATCTTTTCTTACTTTATCTATACAAACGTTCAAGTAGATGAGAAATTAATATTTCAACATTACTGCGAGTAAATGTAAATGTTAGTTAAGGTTTTGGGTTTAAGATTTTTGGTTGGGTGGGAGAGTAAGTAGTTCACAAATAAAGCTACCCAAATTTATTATGGTATTTGTTGTATTTATTAAATTTAATTTTTAACTATTAGATAATAATTTTTAAAAATAATCATATAAATTAATTAAATTAAATTATAAATTTAAGTAAGAGCATTTTCATTAAGAAAACCCCACTTTGCCAAATTTTTTTAATATATATATATATATATATATAAAAAATAACTTTTTATCTCAGAAAATTCCCAACTGGCCCCAGTCATTTTTTATTAGTGATAAAGAAGCGAATCCGAGGGAATCAAAAAGATACGAGGATGCATGTCAATCAAAATCTGTTACATTCTTACTTTGATCATCACGATCTAATTTCCGTTCTGTTTTTTTCTTTTACCCTCAAGTCCACCACCATTTTCGTTAGATCCTTGTCTCACGCCTCCTTTCTTCTTTTCTTATTTCCGGCTCTCTCTCTCTCTTTGAGGGTAAAAAAAATTTTCACAAGCTTGTTCAATCAAAGTTTCCAAATCAACCACATTTTTCTTTTTGTTTACTTAAAGTTTCATTACATCACGAGACTAGATGCACGTTTGATTGTCGTCTATTCATGCGAATTCCAACATAATTAATTCTCCCGTAATTCATGACATGCTTGACAAACTTACTTTTCTTTTGCCCCCTTTCAGTTACTGTCTATTTTTTATTTCTAATATTCTTATTTATTATATTATAAATGCAATATAGCCTAATAGGGTAGTAACAGTGGAAGCCATTTTCACAATTGATTGTTAATTTGGCTTATGCTATAATTTTGGAGAAAAACAAAACTTGGCTAACGGAATTATGTGCGGATTCTTCGTAGTTTTCTTCTTCCCTTTTTTATCTTTTATTTTTTAATTTCTTTTGCAAATAACAGCTTTTACCTGCTTTGTTTTGTTGCAAAAGGACAAGCTTAAAAACGTATACATAGCCGTTATACCTGGAATGACCTTATTGCCCTCGGGAAGTGACAAATATACTATCTATACCCTTCGTCTGTCCTATTTCCCATTGGGATCTGACCACGGTCCTCGGTTATGGAAAGTGGAGGAGTTTAATTTACCCCCACCGACAAGTAATTTACCAATAACCCTTTCAGTAGTAAATCCAGAAATGCAAATAATTTTGTTATATTAGATCATGACTGGTAGTTATGATTTTAATGCTATGTCTGGTAACATTTAATGATAATGCCTTATGCATGCATGTATGTATGTTTGATATGTATAATATGCAGGAATATTCGCAATGTGAGTGAAAGGAGGAAGTTGGGGTTCTTCTCATGTGGAACTGGTAACCCCATTGATGATTGCTGGCGTTGTGACCCTAACTGGCAAAAGAACAGGAAGAGACTTGCTGATTGTGGCATTGGTTTTGGAAGAAATGCAATTGGTGGACGTGATGGACGCTTCTATGTTGTCACTGACCCTAATGATGATGACCCTGTTAACCCCAAACCTGGTACCTTGCGTCATGCTGTGATCCAGGACGAGCCTCTTTGGATTGTGTTCAAGAGGGACATGGTTATTCAGTTGAAGCAGGAGTTGATTATGAACAGTTTTAAGACCATTGATGGTCGCGGGGTGAATGTCCACATTGCCAATGGGGCATGTATCACCATTCAGTTTGTTACCAATGTGATTATTCATGGCCTTCATATTCATGACTGTAAGCCTACTGGGAATGCTATGGTGAGAAGCTCACCCTCTCACTTTGGCTGGAGGACAATGGCTGATGGCGATGCAATTTCCATTTTTGGTTCCAGCCACATCTGGGTTGATCACAATTCTCTTTCTAATTGTGCTGATGGTCTTGTTGATGCTGTCATGGGCTCAACTGCCATTACCATCTCCAACAACCACATGACCCACCACAATGAGGTAAATTTTCTGCATATTTCGCTTGTATTGTAGCTCAATCCCTTATTAATGGTAAAGCTAACTGTCTTGGATCTGTGATTAAATGCAGGTCATGTTGCTGGGTCACAGTGACACTTACACAAGGGACAAGCAGATGCAAGTGACCATTGCCTACAACCATTTCGGGGAGGGACTTATCCAGAGAATGCCAAGGTATTGATTAAAACCTTTCGCATTGAAGGCCTTTTGTTAACCTCCTAACTGTCAATTAATTGAATGGAAGTAAAGCAAAAAAAGGGTGTAATCTGAGAATTGAATTGGATTTTGATCAATGCAGGTGCAGGCATGGGTATTTCCATGTGGTGAACAATGACTACACTCACTGGGAAATGTATGCTATTGGTGGAAGTGCAAACCCTACCATCAATAGCCAGGGTAACAGATATGCAGCTCCAACTAACCCATTTGCGAAAGAGGTATTATCTCAGTTTCTCATTCTTTCAGTTTTTCAATTGAGATTCACATAGCCTGAATATGTTGATCATTTTTATTATTGATTGATTGATTGATTGAACTTTTGAGCAGGTTACCAAGAGAGTGGAGACAGCTGAAAACGAGTGGAAGAGCTGGAACTGGAGGTCAGAAGGAGACTTGTTGCTCAATGGTGCCTACTTCACTCCATCTGGAGCTGGAGCCTCAGCCAGCTATGCCAGGGCCTCAAGCTTGGGAGCCAAGTCCTCTTCCATGGTTGGAGCTATGACTTCCAATGCTGGTGCTCTTCCCTGCCGCAGAGGGAGGCAATGCTAGTATACCCATCCCCACGAACCCAATCAATTTAAATTGGCTGAAAGAAAAAAAAAAGAAAAGAAAAGAAAGGGCATTTACAATCTGTTTGATTTCCCCTTTTTTCATGATTCTAAAAAAAAAAAAAAAATGAAAGCATTACCTATCTACCAAATATCCATATTCTTCTATCCATTTTTTTATTTACCCATGGACCTGCATCTTCACATATTTTGACGAAGTGTACATTTTTACACATTGTCATTATATTCTCCTACCAAATCCACTCATCCTGTTTGTCAATCTGGTTTTATTTTCTCAACCTCGGCCTGCTTCCTTCAACCCAAGTAACAAAAAAACAGTCTTAGGAGCAGGTGCGGAAGCGTTGTCTATTTTTTTTTTCTTGGTCTTTGTTAGCTTCTTTACCCAATTTCCCTCTTTAAAACCACCATTTGGTCTTATATCCTTTCTCTCCCCAGCGTCAGTCTTGGTCTCCTCATACTCTTTGGTCTTTTGAGTTTATAGGTCTGAATGATTTGGTGATTTTATTTTTACAAGAATTGTGTCTAGATTATGAGCAATAGTATGAATGTCAAATTGACTTTCGAGTGAGTAATTGAAAGACTTTATTAAAGATGCTGTTGCATTATAGTCGGTCAATACTAGTATTGATGTTTCTTTTATTTTTTTATTACCTTTTACTTTGCTTTTCTTTGCTTTTTCCTTCTCTTCTCAATGGAAGCAATCTTTTCTTTTCCTTTATCACTTTCTGGTTCTTGCAATTGTGACTATGCTAAAGCAAATCATAGACATCAGAATGTCTATGCTCCTCTGTTTAGGTTCTTTTCTCTACTCTACATCAGTGATTCTTTCATGTGCGGAAGGCAGGCGGGCATCCCCCACATGACCGAAAAGCCATTAATTACTAATATCCATCAGTTACATTTTAAGTTTTTGATCTTACCAAAATGATACAACGTCTGCCCAGATTGCTTTAAATAGGTAATTATTTAAAGGCCTCAACTACCTTCTTTTGCATCTTGTTCTTTCCTTCCATCCGACTAGTTTTTTCTTTCCAAGTCCAAGTAAGGAAAAGTCTCACATTTAAACCGTTGTTTGAAAACCTAAATGAAATGATCAGTTCCTCTAATTTTAGGGAAAATATTGTTAGCATCTAATCTATTATTTTTCTATGCACTTACCATTATTTTTATTAATATTTCTAACTTCCACTCATTCATTTTGAAAGTTAAATGATTAAAGATGCATGTAAAAGTAATAGAAAGAAAAATCATAAAGAGAGTCAAATCTGAAAAATATGCCCAATATATAATTCTTATTGTGCAATTAATGGTTACTAATATATACACACACACACACACACACACACCAAATTCATTCTAACGTAGGAACATGTGCTTAAACAAAACTTGATTAAAATTGAAGAGAATTGATTGGAAAAGTACCGATAAAACCCAAACTCCGCTCATTCAATTTCAATGTGAAATGTAATTAATGCATTATTCAACCACACGTCCCTGACCCTGAATTCTATAGCAAAAGAGTAAATGAAGATCACGCTTTGACTCTAACAAGTCATTTGAGCTTTATCACAAAGTGGCTAAAAGGCATGCTAAACTAAATGGATGGGGGTGTGAGGGTGATGAGGCCTAAGACAGAGTCACATGGAAGATGAGAGAGAGAGTCACCAAATGCTGCGGGCATGTGGGTATAGGGCCCCATAAAAGGGTGTGTTACAAGTACTTTGGGTGATGGCTGCAGTGCAAAACACAATTTCCTTTGAAAATGGATTGGGGATATTATGGGACCATTTCTCTTTCTAACCCCGACTTGCACATGTTTGTATACATGGTAATCTTTAGA